>JAPYYV010013085.1:0-10012 GCA_030522625.1 Copidosoma aretas
ACCAAACTCGCCACCAAGCTTTAATCACCGGGACCAAACTCGCCACCACTATATAAGCACCGGGACCAAACTCGCCACCGAGACTTAATGACCGGGACCTAACTCGGCAATTTTTCTCGGTTTGGGACCAAACTCGCCATCAGCCCTACTAGCCTTATTGCTCGTATTACTCTCGCTTTCTATCGTACCTGATCGTAAACAGAAGAAATCCTCTTGATGCGATGTACTAGCCGTTGCTTCGCTCGCGTCCTTCTCTGTTGTTGACATCCTTTTCACTTCCTCCTTACTCTTCTTGGTTAAGGCGTTTTTCAATCTGCATGCTCTTTCTATGTGTCCTTTCTTATGACAATAGTTACATTCGTACTCCTTGTAATGGCATTCATGACTCGTATGATTTGGTCGCTTGCAGCGATAGCACTCGTTACTTTGTTACTGATCCTGTTGTCGATTATTGCAAAGCACTTTTTTACTTTGTCGACCTCTTTGTTGTCCACGATTTTCTTGATGACCGCGTTGCCATTTACTTTGTCGTAAATTTCCTTTTAAAACAAATACATCTTCTTTTCGCTGATTATTTTTAAGTGTATTTTGCGATTCTTGAGCATTTTTAACAGCTGCCTCGTGTGTAACCGCCAACCTTTTCGTAGTCTAAGCTTGAATCTTCGATAAGTCTGACTCGTATGTCTTTGTCGCGAATTCCGCATACAAGCTGATCATGTAAAGCTGTTTGAAGGTCAGCAAAATTACACTTTAATGATAATTTCTTTAATTTTGCGGCATGATCTGCAATCGAGTCATTAGTTTCTCGTCTTGCCTGATAAAAAATGCAGCGTTCCATAGACATTGAAGGCTTTGGGTAAAAATGCTCCTGCATAAGTGTCGTGATGTCTTCAAACTTTTTTTCGATGATTTTAGCTGGTGCCACTAGCTGTTTCATAAGACTAAATGTCTCCTGATCAACGCGCGTCATAAGAGTAGATAACTTATTCTTTTCATCTTTTATATCTTTTTCTATTATATAAAATGTCTACTTGATAAGCACGTGTCTTATTTCATATCTCTAAAACCACTTCCAACGCTTTTGCACACATGAATACTTATAAATAAAAAATCATCGTCGCCAATTGTGATGTCTTGGTATCAACTAATAATTCACAATACATTATTTAATGAACTTAATATACAGAGATTATTGAATATAAGTCATACATAGAGCTCTGGGCTCGAGACAGAGTGTTTACGGCACGGCAGCTAGCATATGACTGACTGTACGACTGACTCATTCAAATTACAAAAGTGTCCGTTACAATATACTATTACTTACGTATCCTACATATACTACAACTTTTATCCATCAATAAGTTGTAAAAATTTTTTCTTTTAAAAAAGGACCGTATTTGTGTGATGATCGGTATTTCAATAAAATAATTACTTTTATCTTCTACTGTACATTCACATAAATCATTAGTGCTTGAAATTTGATATGAGTCCAAACATTCATCATCATTTACATTATTGATATCATTATCAACAAGCGTTATGCATTTTGGACAATAAAAATGTTTCGTGATATTTACTTTGGAGTTTCCAAAATATTTTTTGAATCTATAGCTACTAGTGGCAAAATTGTGAGGTGCGATGCAAATCCTTGAAATTAATTTTAAAATATCGACTATACAAGCATCACTCATTTTATGACGGGACTTAACATCTGACAAGCAAAGAACAAATTCGTTGACGGTCATCGGGGATCCAGGGTATTATTCGTTTTGATTATCATCCAGCTCTTTCGGCGATTCACCCTGCGTTTCATCAGTGTCATTTTCGTTGTCACTGACTTCGCTACTTGCGTCGAACCAATCATCGTCGTAATCTTCAATTCCTTCATCTATAGAGAAATGTACTAAGTTTTTGTTTTCAAAATCATAGCAATGCCTACAGTCAAGTATTTTATGTTTTCAATCATGATAAGGTTTAAAATTAATCAAAATCATGAAACTGCGACTACATGGGTCATTAAGCTTGTTTAGGGCTTAGCTTGGAAGTTTGGGGGCGCTAAAGTAAAGTGAAAGATGGTTTATGTCGATTCGTTGACAAATGGAACTTTGATAAGTTCGAAGCTCTCGGTAAAAATGCATGTTTTGTGGTGAAGCTTTGAGGAGCTTGGAGGAGTTTAGAGCACCTCACAGCTTCTCCGATCAAAGCCCCAAAAGAAACAAGTCAGTTGCAGCTCGCTTATCAGAGTAAAGCAGCATATATAAATTTGCAGCAACATAGTATATGCCATAGAGATATAACCATAGAGTGAATAAGGGGTACAGCCGCCTGTAAGTGGAAGCGCTAAACGCAACGACAGAGATAAATTGGATATCCGATGGTTCCCTCTGTCTCTGTCTCTCTCTCTCTCTCACCTTACTCCCCTCTCGCAGAATCACTATAAATTACACCCCGTATTCGCCAGCCAATCACAGTGCTCAGCTAGAAAAAGATACTGGAAACTATCGGGCATCCATCTCACTCACTGCCTTTATGGCAATATTGGGGCGCTTATTCACTCTATGGTTCTATCTCTATGGCATATGCTTTCCAGTACGCGTTATACTTATACGCTCGCTGATACGCATTTTGTAAATTCAATTTTAAGCTCATGCTAGTGTTATACGATTTAAAAATGTTTAAAAATAATATACACCGTAGTTAAACTTCGGATATTTAATTTTCTCACTGTTGGAATCAGATGGAAACTCAAAATCATTTTCCCTTAAAGCCGCTGTCAAAATTTCATGAACAATTCCAAAATTTTCTTCTTTATCGTTTGTGAATGCTGGCTGTTAAAATAGTATAGTTGATTTTATTATAACGTATGTCATTATTGCATAAATTGGTAAGTCTATCAGCTGAAAAATTATTTTTATTACTTTATTTATTGAGTCCTCACATGTTAAAGTTTTCTCCCCGTCCAAAGTGACCGTTTCATCGCAAAAAAACTTTTTTATACGAGTTTGAACTTCAAATGAATAGTTCTCGTAAATTATTCCTCGCTTTGGCACTGTAAAAACCAAAATTATTTTGAGATATTTGTAAAGGTTACTTGTCTATAAGATGAGCAATGTGTACCAAGTACGCTTTGAAGTTGATCGCTATTTCCAGCGCCTGTCAATTACTCAGTATGAAAAAAAAATTTCATCAAGACGTAAGGTTAAATTAAAAAATACGAATAATACATGCCTTAGTTTTCTGGACTATCAGCAAAACGACAAGTATTGTTTCCACTGAAGATCTGATGCCAGAGAAAAATGAGGGAGAGGAGACTTTTATTCGGTACGGAGAAAAAAAAGGCAGTACAAGGCAAAAGTAATAAAAAAAAGTGGTACGATATTTAATGTATTTAATACTATCATTTATAAGTTTGGTATATGATAAGTACGAGCAGTTGGCTAGCTCAATGCTTTGAGTAGATATAAGGAGCTTGCAAGGTGCAACCTATAACTCTCGAAGTTGCGCGATGCGTGGTCGAGTCGCGTTGAGCTGGGTTGTAGGCTATGTTCACCATTTTGCCAGCTATGTGAGGGACGGTTATGATTTGATCAGTTTGAAAAGCAATAATATAAATTGAGATCATAAAAATTCCTAAACAGTTCGAATTTTTATATGAATTTCTAAAATATTACAGATGACGCAGAGAACTTAGAGTGTCTCAGAGTGACGACTGAAGAAGAGCTGCTGAGAAAAAATACAAACACTGCAAGTAAAATAGCATTGCAACAAAAAGGCAGCTTAACAAAAAAAAGAAAATATGATGCTATAAATGCAGAGAAGTTTAAGAACGACCAAAACGAAAAGTTAGCAGCTGAAAAAACGATTTTCAACGACAAATTAGACGACGAGCATTCTGGATCTAGCTCCGTATCGGAATCATTTCTTCATGGCAAAAATCAAGACTCGGAATCTAGTGATGAAGAAACAGCAGTACGGCGAGAAAAAATAGAATAACTAGAATGAATGCTGAGGATCGAAAGGGAAAAACTAATTATGAATAAAACAACTTCAGCAGCAAGATCTTTCAGCAAATCGAAAAATAGCACGCTTAAAGAGGTAAATTTTTATTTTCTGTAAATACATTTTGTCTATTATTATGATTTTTTGAAACATGGTATTTTTCAGAAAGGACGATCGACATCTAGATTTGATTCGTCAAATTTTTTAGAGAGCAGGGAAGTATGTAGCAATAAATTTGAATTAAGTTTGTTTGGAACAAATAAATAATTAATACTTGAATTTTACAGGTCAGACCATCGACGTCCAGGGCTGAGCCAGAAAACTGTAAGGTATTATAAGATATTCAATACATTTAAATGCAATAAAAATTATAAAAGCAATATTTTGTATATTTGAATATATTTGATTAAAAAATACTTTCACAGATGTATCTGCCTATAAATTCTACAGATCCAGCTGGTATTTCAGTCGTCAAATATCGGTATTATATAGTTTGTGTTTAATTCGTAACCAAAAATATAAATTTATGCCAGTAATAAATAAGAATATCAATAAATAAATTCTAGGCTAGTACAGAAATTGATGCATTGTCGAAATTTAGTCGACCAGGTGATAGACGAATTCTTATGTGCGAAGAATTCAATGTATGGATTGATAAGGCGCAATTAATGCTCGCGGCGCGATGGAGAAAGCGTCCTAGAGAAATGACTCGATACTTGATAAAAGTTTTAGTAGGTCCTGAAAATTTGAAAAATATGTGTGCCAGAGGTAAATCAAAGAATCGTGAATGTATTCCAGAAGACATCATGAATTGTGTTGAATGCTAGTTTCAAAATAGAAAAAATTGTTAAACTCATACACAGAAAATAATTGTTTATGTTTTCATTCTTCAGATTACGTAAATAAGAAATGTGAAACAGCTTTAGACTATACGAAACTTACTAACACCGTTAATTTAATGTGTGGCACCTTGCGCAATCCTAAAAAATGATGTTCATTTGCAGTATTTATAATTTCTACTTTTAAAACATTTTGTTTCTGATAGAAGTTACACAACTGTATAACAATTTTCGGAAAGTACTTACTAATATTTTGCGATTTTCAGAATGTAATAGAATAAGAATATCAATAAAGATTTTTGAACTGTTCTTAATATGTCTATAATCATTGTAAAATTATTAACAGTATTGACAGTGTAAATAATAAAATTATACTTGAAGCTTCAATTATTGATATTGGCAATGTATTGGCAACGTATAGATTAAAAATTACTAATTATCTATACAACGCTTTGGCGGAACTATTGGCAATATATGGCTAATAGAACCTTGGCGCAATATGCGTGTAGTATTGCCAATTGTAACGGCAATATATTGGCAATAGGTGACCCATAAGTTTTGCCAATATATTGACAATATGTTGGACTGCTACTTGATTATTTCGCGGGGCGTCTCCGTATGGAATTTTTGCTGTATTAGCACATAGAATTGATATGTTAGACTGCCCTATACAGTATGCTAGTCGTACCTTACAGGTTAGCGAATTTAATTATTCTCAATTAGATCGACAAGGACTAGCAGTTATATTTGGCTTAAAACGTTTTGTGAATACTTATTTGGGTACAAATTGATTTTACAAACTGATAAGGTAAAAGTACCAATTGACGGATCACGTCCCTATTAACGGAACTTGAAAATAATCGTGCTATGTTACAACTAAAAGTACCAAAAAATTATTTCTAATCAATAATTGATTTAGCTTCATATTTTTAAACTAAAAAAGCTCGATCGTTACATTACACTAAGAGAAAAATGAGTTTTCTTGTGTCATAATTTCATAATAGGGACAGAACCGTACATAACCTAACTTTTTACGTCGTCCGTATTATGAAATGAACTTTTTAAATTATTTGATATTATCACAGTTAACTAATTGACATGAAATGCAGTTGTATTGAAAGACAATCGTGCCATCACGGTCAAGCAATTCGAGTAGTTTAATATTATTACAAAAAAATTACTTCACGGTAGAAATTTCATAATAGGGACATGAATTATGAAACACTGGGAAAATACTTTTGCTGCTGTTTCATAATACAGACATATCAATCGTATTAATTGTATTATGAAAATCAATCTTTCTTCCATACAAATTTCATGAAAAATCAGAATTACTCATTAAAGTTAAAGTAAACCAAAAAAAACCAAAATCTCCAGCATAAAATCATGCCTGATTTTTTAACAGAATTTGTAAAAAAAGGAAGCGAAAATTTGTTTCATAAATGGTACTTTTACCTTTTAATGCGGCACTCAGTAGAATTTTTCATCCTGAAAAATCGATTCCTACCATAGCAGATGCACGTTTACAAAGATGGGCTGAATTTTTGTCAGCATTTCAATATGATATTAAACATATGAAAATTATGTTGATTGGTTAAGTAGATTACCAACGGAAACAACTGAAAACTGTAAGACAATCGAAATTCTTGAAGATATTCCTGATGTGTTTTTAAATAATATTAAAAGCTATGATTTCGCTAGTCTCGACTGGAAACAAGTTCAAAAGTATACGCGAGAAGACAAATTATTATGCAAGTTTATTGCTTTATGTAAAGTTGGCTGGCCAGCAAAACAACCCGACGACGATATGTTAAAATCTTTTTGGCATAAACGAGAAGCAATGTCGATAGAAAATAATTGTGTTTTATGGGGACACATAGTGTGTGTGCCAGAAAAAATTACAAATACTAATTTTAAAGGAACTCTACTTTGGTCATTTCAGTATCAGTTGAATGAAGTCTTTGGCTCGCGGGTTTGATTGGTGACCAACCATAGAGGATAATTTGATCGAAAAGACGCGATCTTGTATGTTATGTATACAAACAAATAAAAATCCTATTAAGATACCCTTAACTCCGTGGGCTTGGCCAACTATCCCATGAAATAGAATAAACGCAGATTGTTTAGGCCCATTAAACAAAAAAATGATCTTATTAATTATAGATAGTCATTCAAAATGGCCAGAAGCGTTTATTATGAACAATATGAGTGAAATAGAAACTTTGCAGGCGTTTGATGAATTATTTACTCGTTACGGATTTCCCTCACATTTAGTTACGGATGATTTCAAATCGTTTGTTGGCTCTTTTTTTCGTGGCTGCATGAAAAAAATGGCATTAGACATAGTACTACTCTTCCTCATTATCCAGCCACTAATGGGGCGGCTGAAAATTTAGTAGATACTTTCAAACGTAAAGTAAAATTTACTATGAAAGATGGTTTGGATCTATACAATGCTACAAAAATTTTTTTAATGGATTATAGAAAGATGCCTCACTCGGCGACATATCAAACACCAGCAAAGCTTTTTTTAAATTGTGAACTGCGTAATCGATTCTCACTTTTAAGACCATGTGATTCTGAAAATATCATGTAGGGGTAAAGTACCTAATTACTGCGCACCAAAATCTATGGCTAGGCTGTAAATCCTCAAGTCTTTCTATTTTTTCATGTACCATGACAAAATTTAGTTTCATCAATAACTATGTTACCCAATATAGCTAAAACGAAAGCATTTTCGCGAGTTGACAGTCGTATTATCAAATAAACTGATGTTTTAGTGAGAAGTGACGATTCTTCAACTACTGCGGATTCCTATTAACTCCATATCTAATTACTGCTACCCAAATACTGCGTCCACATCTCCCATAAATTTAACACGAAAACAGCAAAATCTAATTACTGCGACCCAATCACTGCGATTTAGTTGAGGTTAGCTTTCTTTCAGAATATGCAACTCAATTCTAGCTTAAGAGTATGACTTTATACGATGTATATTCAACTTGTAATTGATTTCCACGCATATTATAATGTGGAGTAAAACAAAATTTTGTATTAATTCTTTTTTATTGCCATACATAACCAATCCGCAGTAGTTGGGTAGCCCGCAGTAATTGGGTACTTTACCCCTACCAAGTTCAAAACAGACCAATAAAAAATCACGCCGAAAATCGTATGATGTATTTTCACATTGGTGACATTGTAGCGGTCACGGACTATAGAGGGGGATAGTCCTCGTCGACTAAAGCGCGTGTAATAAAAGAGTTGGTTACGGGAGTTACTTACTTAGTAGAGGTTAAACCAGAAATAATATGGAAAAAACATAGTAACCAAATGAGACCGTGTGGAGAAATTATCAAAGTTGTAAATGCTACAAATGCGCCGGAGCTTACTCGTCAAGATCCTCAAATGGTGCGCAGATCTGAACGCTCACAAAGTAAGAAATCTTGACTGAGCAATGCACATTTGTAGTATAGTACATTGTGTGGGGGAAGGTGTAGTATCCTTGTGTATGTATGTATGGATAAAAGATAAGCGGTGTTAGCAGTATGTGTATAGAGACAATCATGTATGGCTATGAGCCCAGTCAGGCGGCTCTCGACCATAGTACACAACGGATCGATTATAAAGACTATGTATACACAACTTACTACTAATAAACCGAGTTGAATAAAGTAAGTGTTTTAATTAATAACCTCCGATATAGCAGAAACATTGTAATAGCAGAAACAATAAAATCATCAGCTATTTGGGCACTATTTAAAATTCTAAAATTAAAGATTAATATTGGATCCAATAATAATCAGTTTTCAGGATTCCTATTAATAATCAGAGAGGGAAAAATCAAAAAGTTTAAAGTTTCTGATAAATGGAAAACTAAAGATGTTTCTATCAAGAAAATTTTTGGTGAAGTAAGTTATTTTTCAACAAGCAGCGTTATACTAACTTCTCATAACGAATACGCGTTTTTTCCCTATAACAAGCTAATCAATATATGAAAGGGGATACTAAAACTTATTTTAGTATTAATTATGCAACGTATAAAGTTGTTGATAAGACGGACGATTCATATAAATTTCCCAATTGAAATATTAAACAGTATTGGTAAAGGTCTACCTCCTCATGAATTGAGCTTAAAAATTGGTGCAATAGATAAATTAATAAGAAAGTTGAGTATAGCTGTGTGTAATGGGACACGACTTATAGTAACAAATTTGTTAGAGTTTCATACAGAAGTGGGAATTATAACTGGGGAGAAGGCTGGTAATAAAGTGTTTATACCGAATATAACTTTAATTACAGGAAACTCATCATCTTTACCGTTTATCTTGTACAGAAAGCAATTTGCTTTGACATAAGCATTTACAATATCTATAAATAAATCACAAGGTCAAAGTTTCAATAGAGTCGGTTTGTACTTGAAAAAACCTTTGTTTTTCCATGGCCAATTGTACATTGCTTTACTAAGATGTAGAAATCGAAAATAAATTTTTATTCAAAACGATTGTGAAAATAATTCAGAAATAGAAAATGTAATTTGGGAAGAAGTTTTTGATTCATAAATCATTCAATAATAACCCAATTAAATTAAAGTTTATGTAGTTGGCACAGATGATTTTAATATTATTTGATAATACTACATGACACGATTTAGTATTATTTTATAATGAAACAGTATTGTTCCAACATTTTTGTTTTTATTTATGTCTAAAACTGGCTTCTGGTATGACATTGAAACTTGAGAAAAGTTTAATAAATTTTTTGAGCCAAACTGTACTCTATATGATTTCCCTTTAATTCATATTAAATAATAATTATTAAAATAATTTTTCGTTAAAATGTATACACCACGGAGGATTATAAAAGATGGACGGGTTCTTTTTAAAAAAATAATAATAGTTTCTACGCAAGACTTAAGCAAGATTTACGCAATTCTGCTGACCTAATCTGTCGTTGTGCTAGCAAGGGCTATTTAGTAAAAGAAATGTTATTACTACTTATTCGAAAATTTGGGACAGGGAACTACTATCTTTTTGCGGTTGTAGGGCTACTGGCGAAGACTACGACAGTTATTATTAACTTATGACAATTATAAATATTCATAAATGTCAGTAATTATATCATGTCACATAAATATATATATCCATCATTAATTTTAACAATTAATCATAAAT
>JAPYYV010013086.1:0-10012 GCA_030522625.1 Copidosoma aretas
ACTCGGACAGTGACCCACCATCGAAAATCGTGTTCAGCAGGTAAAAATACATAAAAAAAACTTTGGTGGGTCCATCCTAACTCAAAAGGTCACGGGACCTTACCTGGCCCCCTAACTACTTGTTAGAGTACGTAGTAATAATGTTATCTCAAACTCGCCTTCGTGGCGCGACCGCGCCACTTGATCTTATCGTAAATATGGTACAAAATATTTAGTATAGTACGACAGTTGGTTTTCATCGAATTTCGTGTTAAAAAGCTTACAATATCAGTCATCTATGTGATCATTTGTTTTATTAAACGTCTTGTCGACCACAGCCTGGTAACGATCCATGGTTATACTCTGCAACTTGTAGAATTTTTCTTCAAATACGTAGACACAAGGTAACCCGTGAAATACTCATGAAAACAATCTTTCACTTTTCTCCTACGTCTAAAAGAAGCATCCCCGAATTGAAAGCAAAATGCAGCATCTTGTGTAGAGTGCATCAGTAACAGTACATTGCGCGAATAATACAAGTTAGTTTCTGTGGTCAAATAAATGAAATCAAAGTTATGCAACCAAATTAAAAGTCTTTTTTTTTTAGGTCCGTCCAATAAGCGAAATGGCAGATAAAGCGAAAAAGGTACGTACGTTGGTTACACTGCGATAGTGGTAAAAGTATTTTTCATTCGTTGGAATACTTGATATTCTATATTAATTAATTGAATTATCTTCAAATAATGTATTAACAATGGGTTTTGCACATGTAATACTTTTTTATTTTTCAAACTGATGGTCACGAGATGCTCCTTTTGTCTAACTATTTGCAATTAATTTATATGGGCTTGATTTACTCCTGAAACCATTAGCTTTCTGCGTCTTCACATTGTTTTACATCAAATTAACCATTAAATAAGTAATAAATGAAAATTAATCAAATTAAGGTAGTCGGTAATGTAGAAATTCCCGACGTAAAATGCCTTTACTATCTGGTAAAAAATGTACTATCGAAACACGATCATACAAAACTTATTAATGATTTAGTGTGTGTGGAAAATTGTAAATAGTCTTTCGCGGACACATTACGACGAAGTTTCGATTGTATACTGATGTTTTATTATTAATAGGAGGAGGAGCGGAAACTTGCTGAAAGTACTGAAGCAGATGCAAAAGTGGAGATGGAAAAAGAGCTGGAAAAGTATAAGAAGTTGATCGAAGAATATGAAAAGGACAAAGAGAAAAGAGAGAGAGAACATTGGGAAGAAGAAAAAAAACGGAAGCTAGCTGAAAAAAAAAAAAGAACGGAAGGATGCGAAATCTGCCAAGCAGTGGGAGAAAGAAAAGGCTAGGCGCAAGAAGCAACAATCGACTAATGGTAAGGGCTCTCAGATGAGAACGTTTAATGAATTTTTATTTTAATTTTTTTTGAAAAATACTACTTTATTCTTGCACCTACATGACGTACTTACAATGTACATTCGTGAACTTTACTATTCGAGCCGATAATTAAACACTATGCAAAGATAAAATGTGATTAGTGCGTTAAAAAAAAACGTTACAGACTCTCATTAAATCGTCTTTCAATCGAGATTGCATCTCATTTACTAAGAATTACACTTCGCTATTGCACTCGTATGAAGAAGTCGATCCGACAACCCTACGCGGAGATATAACGCATGCTTCAGCGTTACGGGTTCTCAGGTTTTATTATGGAACGACTGACTTTCCGAATCCGCTATCCTGTATCTCTGACTAGTCATGATGAAAAAAATTGAAAAAATTATATCCTCAACCTCCGTAGAATACGAAGCATCTAAGTTAGAGTACCTTGGTGCAATGGTATCAACGTGCGAGAACTTATTCTGTGCTAATGTAAAAAAAACTGAGATTTCGGTCCCGCAATTGTAACAGCATATCAGTCTCGGATGAAATTGTTTTCGTCTCTAAAAAGTGCATGAAAATAAAGCTTCTGTTAATAACTTTGAAATTATATGCAACAGAAAAAATAAAAAAGCCGTATGTATTCTCTATGCTTCGTTTAATGTGGACAAATGTGAATCGAGCCCGTAACGGTAATTTAGCCCCTTTTTCGTGTGTACAACTAACACAGAATATTTGTATGATCTGATTTCTGTTATACCATCAGCAGAAAAACAGTATTTATTATTTAGAAAAGTTGTCAGATCCAAATCTCCCCAGGCGAAGCTATAATCGACTATAGGACATGAAATAGACCATTTTTGATAGAGTGACCCAAATATGTATACGTTCAAATCAAGCGTCATTGTGTTTTTATGTTAATTTAGGAAACGGCAAGAGCAAAGAGGACAATACCAATGTTCCCAAGCCACGACCTCGCGGAGGGCGCTTCGTAAGATACCGCCAAAAACGAGGCTTTATCCGACATACATCTCAAATGGCAGAGGCAGCTAACATGACATTTGGTGACATGGTGCGACGCCAAGGGATGTATCTAATTATGATTGCAAATTAGTTGGCTTCGAACAAGGCAATTATATCAACATAGCATTTGCTTTCCCTAAAAACAGCCCCTACATTAAACTTTTCAATCACGTGTGAGTAAATTTTATCTATTTATTCCGTAAATCATTATTATGTAATAAGTTTTTTACGATAAAGTTTACAGAAATTACACAACAGTGGGATTTTGAAGGCTTTAAAAAAACGTTATACCCATGCTAACAAAAATTACGAAGTTGATTACGATGAAATTTCTTTTTTGAGTGTTGTTCCTGTATTCATCGTATTGGCAGTTGGAGTTTTATTCTCGTTTATTATTTTTGTATGCGAAAACATTCATCATCATCATTATTATTACTCGTAGATCACCACTTTACAATGTACTTTTAAGGTGTGCTTTCGTAGTGACTTGCAAAAAGTGTACAAAAAATTGTTTGTACACGCAAACGATTGTTTGTAAAAATCGAAACGTTTTTCGGATCTTTTTAGAGCCTGTAGGTGCATTACAATAAAGTTTTGGTTCAAGCTCTATACAATATTTTGTTGTTGAATCATAATTTATTCTTGGTATGATGAGCTATAACTTTTTTTAAACTCGATTAATATCTCGACTACCTTCATACTTATATCCTCCTCGAAAGACAAAATAAATGAACAAAAATGTATTACCACGCGAACACGATGTACTAAACAAAACAAAAACAAAGAGACTGCTGAATTGTCCGTAGAAGTCACATCTAAAACGTTTACCAGCACGACATTCGAGGGAAAAAAAATGTGCACATGACCGATTGTATATTTACGATGGTCAAACATCGTTTTCAGGGCGCAGGAAAACAAAAAACTTCCATAAACGCCAAAAAAGAATGAATGGCCCATACGTCCATACGCTCAATAGCCGATGCTCGAACACGATTAGACGGGGAGGGGGGGGGGGGGACCGCTCTCACTCTCCCCGGCAAGCCAAATAAGAAAAAATGCCCGACGGCGCGTCCCCATCGACCCGTCGAACCTCCGACAACAATCACAAACGAGCGCACCGCTTTTCAGAAGAGCCGTTGAACCTTGACAAATAATTGACGTCCATCGCTAACTCGCGCGGGCGAGCGTCGATCAACAACACGAGAAGCTTAATTCACCAAAGTTAACGAGGCAAAAAATCGGGATAGCGCATAAGAAAACACGCATCGAAGAACGGAGCGTGTTGTATGTTTAGGCGAAGGGACGGCTCGTTCAGTAGATCGGCAAGAGCAGACGCGGCTGCAGGATGGCCCTGCGGCTCTTTGGCCGGCACTTGACGATTTCGCTGATGCTCGTGGCCGCGGCCGGTATCGGCGAGGGTATCGGCGACAGCGCAGGTAACAATCCAGGGAAAGACCACGCGCGCCGGGATTACGTGAAAATCATATCCGACGTACAGGACTTCTTCATCTCGTCCAGCGTGTTCATCGTCAATGCCGGGCAGTACCAAAGTACGGTATCAGGAGTTCCATTTGTTTTTTGTCCTCCCGCGTGCGAGTTTTCATATTCTTTTTTTTTTTTTTTTTCTTGTTCCCAATCAAGATGTGAGATTGAACACGAATAAGTCGACACCGTAAAATGTTTGCCATCTGTATGGCACAAATTGGGGGCCTAAAGTACTTTGGATGGAGATTGAAAAAATAAAAAGACATTTTTATTTTTGGGCCCTCAGTCTTAGTGTTGCCATACGGATGCGGGTAGCGCCATATATACTTTGTCGATTAATTTACTTCCGTTTAATCATTTGGATTTTCACGAAGAATCAAACTTTAGCGCGAACGTTGATGTTCCCAGATCTCGCCGATCTCCAGTTCATGGCGGGAGTATCCAAAGAGTTGTCGCGCAAGTTCGTCCGCTCGCAGACCATCAATTTCACAAAGTTCCACCAGGAAGTCGTTTACTACGACGGCAAAACCGTCCAGCCCGTGTTCATCCTCATCCTCAAGTCTCTGAACGATCTGTACCAGTTCTCCGCGACCACCAAGTATTACAACATGGCGCTCCATAAGTGGCTCCTGCTGTTCGACGAATCGCACGACGAGAGCCTGAACGAGTACTGCGACAATCCCAACGGCAATCTTCTCAATCTTGTCATCAGCACGAAGATGCTGGTCAAGTGTCATGACAACCCGATGCTGAAGGAGTGGTACTCCATCGACAAGCTGAAGGTCGAGGCACGGGATTATGGAAACTGGACTTATGAGCAGGGTATTAAGAAGTGGACGACCAAGGACTATTATGACAGGAGGAGCGACTTTAAAGGGCATCGGCTGAGGGTATCTACGATAGCGGTAAGACAAACGTTTAATTGCTCGAATGAATGATAATCGATAGGTACTTACTTTTGGAGAACTCGTCTGGTGTGGGACATGGATTTGAATGGTAGTTTGGGATGTGTTTTTTTTGTCCTATGCTGAAATTTTGAACTGACGACATATTTCTGAATTCCAATACCTCTTGAAAGTTAAATCCTAGAGATCATTGAAACAGAACATAATGATTTAAGGCTTTTGTTCAACGGTTACGGGAGTTTGAAATCAAAGAACGTTTTTAATTAAGGATATAATATATTTTACCGATCAAAGTGCACGTTTTACGTTCATTTTCACGCTCGATGACAAATCCATATGATTTTTGGACGGAAGCTTTGGATCACAAAAAAAATGTTTGTTTTACCGAGTAACTTGTTTTAACATCGAAAATTTATGCATCCCCAACGCACAGACCGACTCCCCGGTGATAAAAAACAAGTTCAGCGCGAACGACTTTTTTGGCATGGTACTGGTCGAGCTGTCGCAGAAGATGAACTTTACGTGTGTATTCACGATTTTTCTTTCCCCGACATACTTATTATGGATTAACTGTAAGACCGAACTTCAGGATCGAGCACGCCTCGGTGAAGGACTCCTTCGGGGTCTGGAACGCGTCCAGGAAGGAATGGACCGGCGTGATCGGGGAACTGGTGGTGGGCCACGCCGATATCGGTATCGGGGAGTTCACGATGAACCAGCAGCGAGCCACCGTCGTCGACTATACGGTGCCGCTCATGCTCACCTTCTCCGACCTCTACATCAGACGGCCCAACATGACCATCGTCGACTGGTTGACCTATACTAAGGTATAGGACGATTATATTTTTATCGACTGATATTTTCTCTCGTAAGAAGAGGAACAAGGATATTTACTTGACGAACAACGCATCCGTTACAAGCGTGTCCGTTGATTAAATCCTTTGGATGAATCTTCATCGCGTGACGGCTAAACCGAGTAAGAAGGTCGAACGGTAAATTTCCAGGCTTTTCAAAAAGACATATGGCTCATTCTGGCGGGAACGCTGCTGGTCATTCCGCTCGTGTTTTCCGTGATGTACAGACTGGCAAAGGGCTCCAACATAAGGTACGATCACCTAGTGGAGGAGTACATGTACATCTGGGGCATCTACTGCCAGAAATCTCTTCCCGGTAAAAATCGCCAAGTTATTCTCGTCAAATATTTACTTACGCGTATACATCATCGTCGTATTACGAAATGATCGGTACTGAAAGCTAACAACAACAACAACAATCACGCAGCACCCGTTCAAATCCCGCAGACTTTCCGGCCGCCTCGTCGCTGCGCGTGGCCTACATCTCGATCTTTGCCTCGTCACTGGTCATCTACTCCTTTTACTCGGCCTATCTGACGAGCTACCTGACGGTGTTCACACCAACTGTGCCCTTCAGCTCTTACGAGGGTTTCGTCACCGATGGGACCTACCGGTTGATTGTCCTGCGCGACAGCGCCAATCATGAGTTGTTCCTGGTAGGTAATTTTCGTAGAATCGAGTTTTCGTGCGCTCCAAGTGTGCAGTGTTTATATGCAATGAAAAGTTGAAAGTAATCAGAGAATATTTAATTTTATTAAACACCTGCTCCGTTGCTTTTTTTTAAACGAAGATTTTTTACACGTGAGTTGACAAAAAGACCTTCGAAAGCAGGAAGGCTGTATGCCACCGTAGATTATGATTGATGTTCGTGATTGATGATTTCTCGATTGATCAATCAAGGGGTGGCAGGTGTTAAGCGTCAAGCTCAAGTGATGATATATTACAATTATTATATGGATGACAGATCCAAGAACCGAAAGATAGTGGACAGAATTTCAAAGCATCGTAATTTTTGGGCTATTGTTTGGGTAAATAAGAAGCATGTGTTAATTGACATTTTACTGTCAATTCTACAGAGCAAAATTCACCTGTGCAGCCTATTCGACGAAATTACGTACAAAGTTACGTTGCCACCGTGGTAAGCATCGCTAACAAGAATGGACTGGACAAAACATTTATAAATTTTTCAAGTCTTTTTAGTCCTTTGTGCAACATTTTGCTCATTATTCTTGTATACAATATTCTTATAGAGATATGTATCTCTGTGAATTTCAATCGAATATATTAACATTTTGTATTTTCCATGATATCATTATTTTATCGTAAAAATCTATGAACCGTTTTATATTTCTTCAAACATGTTTCGAAATCACACATTTTCGGGGAGATCGATTCGTATTTTTTTATCGTTAGGAGAAACGATAAAAAAAAATTACTGTGCGAGTTTTCATCCGTCAATCTGTCTTAATTAGTTACGAGCAATTTAATCACCTTAAGGCCTTTAGTATATTGACACAGTTTGCCCTCCCTTCACTTGTCATGACATCCGATGAACTCTCAAATTAATTGATGAATGACGCGGAGCCTTAATTGAGGGGAAATTAATATTTTTTCCACGTTCTCTTCAAAAAATATACTACACTACATTAGTTGAAAGTTTAATTATCAAGTGATTTTTTTCTTTGGTAAGCAAATGGTGGATGCTCTTTATCTGTTCCAGCGCAAGCAGAAATCAATATTTTCCGAAATGGGAAGATTACTGAAAAAAGACGAAGACCTGCCGCTTGATATTCATTCGGCGATAAGCCAAGTAATTTATTTCAGCTAATGATTATGTTTTTTTTTTTACAAAGCTAATCGCCATATCAATTAAGACGACAAAATATACTAGGCCGTTTTTTCTCAAAACAGCCATTTGCACTGATAAACTTTTGAAAAATATGATTTATTTCAGGTATGCACCGATAAAGTCTTGCTGTTCACCAACCAATTGTTCATCGAAAAGATAAGCCGGCACTCGCCATGCGAAGTTATGTCGCTGACCCAGGGCCGGATGGACAATCTTGGCTTTATCTTAGCCAGAAATAGCCCCTACTTAACTATCTTCAACTACAAGTAAATTACCCGCTACGTTTTCTTGTGCTGTAGCTAAATTTAGGCATGATTGATAATTTTCGAACGCTTTACGATATAACTTTTTTCTGAAAATACAATAGATTGGTTGTGTTGCAACTTTTTTTTTCTTTCCTTTCAACAGTTTTTTTCTGAGTACTCCCTCTAGTCATGCAACAGTGCTTGACAAGAAGTATTAAAAAAAAAGCCTCAAAATATTTGTTCAAATATATTGATTCAATAATTTGTTTTCGAAAAATATACGGCATTACTTTTTGATGAAAAAAGTTTTTTTAATTACTGTATCATAAAAGTATTGATCAAAATAAGTTTTTTCAGCTAAAAAATTGTATTTTAAATGATTATGCCCAAGTATGGCTACAAAGAACAAAACAAACATGTACATGCATATATATATATATATATCCTGTTGTTAATTTAATTTCAGCCTCAAAAGCATGAGATCCCTTGGAATAATCGAGCGCTTCAAGCGCCGTTACTTCCAAAAGTTCCGATTTCAGAATACGAGCTACTTCCCCGTCACTTTCTTTGGCGTCTTGCCTATTTTGGGCGCTTTCATCCTCGGCGTCGTCCTGTCGGTCGGCATGTTGATTTGTGAGTTCATTTACCGACAAAGGCGAATGTTCGGACAGAAGAACTTTTGATGGGAAAATCGTGAAGAATATATCTATATATGCGGAAATTCGTTGTACACTGAATTACAGTACATTTATTTGGATAATGTGCAATGACCATTTTGTTTCTTTCTAAGCGCGTATTTTTATGGAATTCGCAATCAGTAATTACGATATTACTACTCGATCACTTTATGACAGATAATGTATTTTATTATGTTAACTTTGTAACAGATATGCATATTTTCAAGATTTATAGTAATTTCATACTCGAATGCATTTTTTGAATTGTGTTTTTCTCCAACCCTATCATCAAAACACTGTTTTCATGACCAAACAAAAAAAGCTGAGAAGAGAGTATTAGTCAAAATAACATGTATGTGCACTACACTTACTTTAATTCATTAAGCGGGAAATTTAAACATTTAATTCCTATTGGCTGTTTCTATGCCATAACCTCTCTGATTAGAGGATTTCAAACTTCGAGCTTAACGAATTAAGCTAAGTATAGTGTACATGTAACTTGCAAATGTACTTATCTATCCCGTGGTTTGTACATTTTTTTGTTCTCTACATTTTTTTTATTTCATACATTAAAAATACAAACTTATAACAATAATAGAAATAAATGAATGCATGATGATAATGCTGTATAATATGTATGACATCAAATATTATCTCTTAACCAAGTAGGTACGACAAATTTTTCATATAGATCCAACATACTTGCTTGGTGTGGCTTCTATTTTCCAGAAGTGAGTACTTATCTCAATTTTATTTTGAATAGTTTCTCTCGGTATTCATTAAGCTCTCGTACAGTTGAAAAATAATTAAGCGCATGTTGCTCGGGGAACGGAAAGCGACTGCAAGATAAATGCTTATTTCGAGTCATCGAAAATATCATGTTTTTTCGTACATGCACGTATGATCAAGATAAGAACGTTCCCGAATGAATTTTCTCAATATTTATTCCAGCTGGTTTAAGGGAAAAAAACTGTTTAAAACAACACTACGTATTACAGTTTCTAATGAGAAAAAGCGCGTCTACAGCCATTGATGCTTAATTAATATATTTTTAAAATATATTTCAAGTAAAAATAAAGTTTGCAAAAACAGCTAGATCTTTTCTCCTATGCTGACTACTTATATACACTCAAGACAAATAAATGTCTACAGTTGGCACGTTTTTGCACGTGGTTCGATTGACTGTACAAAAAATCAGTTTATAGAATAACTTTTTCTTAAAATTATGGTCAGCAAAAGAGAAAAAAGAAAAAAATACAATCCCTCACCGATTTAAAAGAAAAAAAAAAAACAGTTTCTTTTACGTAAAAAAAAAAAAACAATGAATGATTTTCAAAGCTTATAATAGTCGAAAGAGAGAAATGTAAAAAAAATTTTTATTGTCTATAACTTTAAAAGTTGACGTTCCACACAAAAAGCTCATCTCTCTAAATGTCTTCGAGTGAATTTTCACTCGTATCGAGTGAGAATCCGGTCACTCGTACTCAAGTTAAAAATTCACTCGATACGAGTGAAACTTCACTCGACGCATGAAAAAGTCACTCGCTGTTCGAGTGAAAACAAAGTCTCTCGAAGCTACGAGTGACTTTTCACTAGCTTTGAGTGAATATTC
>JAPYYV010013087.1:0-10012 GCA_030522625.1 Copidosoma aretas
AGTTATAAGTAATCCAAGCCAGCAAAACTGCGATCTCCCATAAGGTTACATGTTAAATTTTGTCAATACACAAATATTTATTTCTCGCTTCTCAAGCAATCCCGTGTTTTAAAAATTGAACTGGGTTATTTTTAGGCTATTTTTTATCCGTACCTAAAATTTTAGCTCGATTGCAATGTTAATTATATTTGGTGTAGAACTCCCTTAAGGGAAAATGAGTCAGACGCTTTGCGTTCTATCCAAAATTATCATTTGAAACTTGATATAGACTCTCGTAATACCTAGTCCTTTAATGATATGCCATTGAAATTTGTGTTTTCAATAGTTAATAATACATGTTCACAAAAAAAAATCAGATTGCTTATGCCGCGGCATACCGTTGACTACAGATATTTTTTATTTTGCAAACAAAAATGATTAAACGATTGAAACTTGACTATGAGACAAAGACATCTTTAAATACGTTAGGTATATCTTTCAAAGCAAATTATTTATGTTTCATTGGCGAGTTGAACATGCATTTCGTATAATCGAGAATGTAGATAAACGTTCTTTAATAATGGTTGTAAATAGACCATACCAGAAGATAAGTACAATAGGAAGTGAACCGATTCACGCTTCTGACAAATTGTGAATCTATAATCAGGCTTGAGCGGATTGGAATGCTCTTTCCCTGTGTCAAAATTTTGTTTTCATCCAACTTAGATAAAACCCAAAATGCAACAAAAATACCTTTGGTTCTTCAAATCGATATCGATGTACTTTATTGCAAAATAGCAACAGAATATCTGGTAAGGCAAAGGCGCAAATAGGCGAAAAAATACTTAATGTGATCATCTTTCGATTGAAACTTCTACTAACAGCAAAATTTGGACAATAAATAAGCTAATAAACATTTCTGTTCGTTATAAGAGCACAAGTACACTGACGTCTAATAGGTGAATCGTTATAGCAAAAGCGACAAGCTTTGAATACCACATATTTTGTCTTCTTTCCCATCTATTACCCTTGTAGAAGATAGGAATCGGGTGTTTTTTAACAGTATTAAAACATTTTTGTACATGTCTATCTCTAATCTTTATGGGTGGCCCAGTCACCCTCCCAATATGGCAATCAGTTACGTCTTTATAAATAAATCTACATTAAGACTGTCTATTTTCTCCCGTTCAGGCCCGGACAGGAGACCGACGCTTATGAAATTTGACCCTAAAGCTTTTACAATATAGATAACCCTGGAATTTACTTTATAAAATTAACTAAAAAGATTTTCATCCTTTCGGATTCCAAATTGGGATTTAAATGCCTTTTCTTTACAGCTACATTCTAACATGAATTCGAACACGATTATTGTCAAAAAAATGATTATACACTAAAATCACAGAGATGGATTAGCAAAGCTTTATTGGGTCTCAAGTTACATTGTTAATTTTTTATTGGAAAATTAAAGCTCAAACAAATATTCTGTAATAGCTAGCAAAGCAATGATCGTCTACTTTCCCTTTCTTTAGAGAATAGATTTTATTGAATCTCCAAGACGAAATTCTTGCAATATACTACAACTGAACGAATTTTCACGTATAAATAAATTTGAAAAAAATAGAAGATTTTCAACTCCTCCAATAAATGCACATGAAATAATGAAGAACAAGCGTTTGACCATCTGTTGTGGCGGACTCTAATACTAAGGGTGTGTTCGGAAATGGCACCGTCAGTCAAATCAGTTAAGGTGAGACCATTTAAGATGAGGGCGAGGAAGACGATAGTATCTCGTTGTTTTATTTAAATTGTAAATATGCCTTTAGTGGGAATGTATTGCAATGATTTGAAAATTAAGATAAAAAAATAATTTTTTGAGATCCTTACGTAATATACCTTTCCGGGAAAATTTGGTTTGATATTTTTCACGAAAAACGTTAAATTTAGCAGATTATTGCATCTTTCCATAGTTAGGTTGGAATACCAACGTCGACTTAAAAAATTAAACTGTGCAAAATAAACTTTTTCGGTGCAAGAAATCTATTTGTTTTCTGCACAGAGAAAAACTTACATGAATTTTTATTGTAAACTTAACGTTCAGGTAAAGTTTGGACCTAACAATTCTAACTTTGATTTTTATAACTCCATGGCAATTTTTATATTAAAGTAAAATTTATCCGTTATACAGTAAATATCTTATAGCGGTACTTCTTATCGTGAAACTATTGTAACTTTACCCCAGAATAAGGAACTAAAAATACATCAAAAGTTAATGATATGTAGATACCATAAAATCTTATGGTATTGGATGTAACAACAGGCAGAGGGGTTCGTAATCTGGTATTTTGGTGAATTTAAGGTTTTTTTGATTATAATAATAAAGAATTATATTCTACTAATACGCGTAGACTAAATTTTGATGGTCAGAATATTTGCGGTTGCAACTGGTCATAATACTCGAATAAATCAACTTAGCTAAAAATATTATTGCGAAGTACAAATATTTTTGGAGTCGTAACTTTTTAACCTCCCACTACAGAAATTTTAGAATGTTCTATATCTCTAGGACCATTAGCAACAGGGATATCCACGATTTCCTCATGATCAAATTTTACGATGTTAAATCGTTGTAAAAATAGGATTACATCAATAATAATGCAGCGTTATATGCTGTTAAAGCAGTTGATGGATAATCAAAACCTAGTACATTGTTTTGTCTTATTCTCTTTCTTGCTAGTCTCACAGTTTGTAGGACCAGTGTGAGACTTTCGGCTATGTACCGTGGGTTCTGATTTCTGAACACTACCTGGTAAAAAATTCATGATCCCTCTAAAACAAGGTTCCACTATTTGAGCATCACTGCGCATGTATTTTAGGGAAAAGAGGTTACGTACGCTCATCCAAAATCAACGCCAGTGACACTCAAATCGTAACCCCTAATTTTTGAGATACCGTGAAGTTCTTACAGTTTATTTAGAAAAAAAAAAACTTATGCTAAGTAGTTGTTGTGACACACGTATGCTGCGAACACAGCTGTACAGCCCAAGTATATTGCGCCAATGGAGTAGAGGCTTCTACTAGAGAGTGAACAATATAAGTTTATTAATTAGTTTGGGGGTATAACTTCTTTAGATATAATTTTCAAGGAATCATGTAGGTACAAAATGTTTTAAAGGTTTATAGAATAATTGAAAGAAAATATTTTTAAATAATATAACAAATAATGACACACACAATAATTGGCAACAAACGCTATCTTCAGTTATTCGACTCCACTAGGCCAACTTAATGCTCATACCTTGTGATAAAGAAACACCTCTGTATAACGGTCCGCACGCGATTTGCTATCCCGCACCACAGATCTGTGGATTGACAAAGACAGACGAGGCCGTTATACA
This sequence comes from Copidosoma aretas, assembly GCA_030522625.1. Classification (NCBI taxonomy): domain Eukaryota; kingdom Metazoa; phylum Arthropoda; class Insecta; order Hymenoptera; family Encyrtidae; genus Copidosoma; species Copidosoma aretas. The sequence goes on from JAPYYV010013087.1 coordinate 3,375, forward strand.
GAGACAGAGGCGCTCTCTCTCTCTTCCTTAGTCTGATCTCGCTGCATGCCGCAGTGCCGCTTTATATACTTTATACGCGCCAACATATATATAGAACTCATACACGCTACAGGCTGTACAGCCTCTTATATCTCTGTATATATAAAATATACAGTCTGCAAAAGGTTCCAGAAACTTCCAGACCTATAGCATATAATACATATAGTCAGAGCTCGACGAAGATTTGATCACGTGGTAAAGTCTAGCCTCTCTCTTAGAGACTCATACTTATCTATGCAGCCATCACCTCGGCCATCACAGTAATGACAATTGGACAAATCAGCAACTCAAAAATTAATTCCCTAAAATCATTGTAGCATTTGTACTGTACGATGTTTCTGGATGAGGATTGTGATGAAATTTTTCAACGGAAAGTATAGATTTCCAGACTATTCGTACACAGGTATAAGTACACGCAGTCTGCAAAATATCATATTTAAAGGGGGGAGGGAGGTATGCGTAGCTGGAAATACGACAAAAACTTTGCGGGTGGGGAGGGGGGGCACAGGTTTTTTACATCAGCATCATCATCAAAATTTACCATGATAGTTTATTTTTATGCTGGACACTGGAAAGTGAAATCAGTCCGAGGCAAAGACGAATGTCTACAATTCTAAGCCATGCAACGTCAGCACTGTTTTACTGGTTACTGCATCAACTCTCCCCTCCTGTGTAATTTAACATGCATGACGTCATAAATGCTGCACAGCTGCAGGCTTCGGCAAAATGAGCTTAGAATTGTTTTTACATGACGTCATAAATTCCATCAGCAAGATTCCAGAATCTAACACGTATGACGCACACGAGACACTAAATGTTAGTGCCCATTAGTCAACATGTTAAATCAAAGGAAGTGAAAGCCCTATCAATCTCTCAATAAGTTTAACAGCAGGTATTCAGGTTAAATTTAGAGAGCTGTATTTGATACCACTTCCGTGCATGGTGGAAAGATCAGTAAATTCGTTAAGTAACTTTGTGTATCCATATTTATATGAAAGGATACAAGATTGATGCGCAAAATTAATCCCTCTCTGCAATGCAAGATTTACCCTTGGGGGATATATAAGTACATCCTCGTGTATATATCCTCCAAAGATTTACAACTAATGGATTAAACGCAGCAATGTAATCGATACTACAGGTTTTCCTGGAAGCTAACAGCGTTCCGCACTGGATGTGCAAAGTGCACCGTGGACACCAGCTTTCAGTGTCTCGTCAAAATTCCTTGAAACCACGCCACCCTCAAAAACAAATTCTTATAGAGAATTGAAAAAAAAGGCAAATATGGTGGGGGAGAGGGGCTAGAGGGTCGGTATGACTCATCAGGAAAAATGTTGCAGCATATTAATGTATGTGATGAAATAAGACCAATTGACTTGTTTCTTACACGTCACTATTCTATTTATATATTTATAGATATAGCCATGTATTTTCTTAATTATTCCTCGAGGCTTATACCCTACGTCACAGCTCAGACCACAAACCCATCGTATACGGCGTGTAAGGTCGTAAACATGTGTGCATATACAGCATATACATGTTTATATGGATATGGGCGAAGGGAAACATGTTGCAAAATTTGTATTACCAATTTCACTCGCAATACTTACAGAACATTTTCATGATGTTCTAGAAATGAATTTTTCAATTCTAATGTTGGAAAATTGCTAAAACCTCAATGTAAAAAAATACTTACGAAAGTATGCAATATATGCTTCGTAATGCTCTATATATATACTTACTTCAGGGATGCACATTGCACAAACTCCTGCATCAGATGTGTTGCGCCGTTGTATGATGAGCAAAATTTCAAAAAAAATTTAATATAACATGTATATTCTGACGTGCTCTGCGCGTCGCTCATTTTACGACGTCAAATAAAATCAAAGCATACAATGAAGTACTTAATACTGCACGACTTGAACGATTTGGCGTCACAAAACACGACACAGCAGCGGATGATAGACATATATAGCAATGGTAACGGACGGTCAAAAAGCCAAATAATAAATTTGTTAATATATATACGTATACAAGCTAGTAAAAAGCGCGGGCACGGCAGGCAGCAGTTCAGAGAAAAACAAGTATATATATGCTTTACGCTGGTACCTTACATCAATTTCCCGCCGCCAGCGCTCGCCCGGCCTCAGAGAGCAGTAAGCCACCGACTCGTCAACTTCGACGCACGTGCAGCAGTTTACGCAGTGAGTAGTCCCTAACCTCAATATATTGGGCAACAAAGCCACGAGCTTACGCAGAGATATCTCAAAGAGCACTGTATTTCCAGGTCAACGTTGACGCAGTCCTCAAAAGAGTCAAGGTAAATTATCCACGAGACTCGCTCACCAAGTCAAAATGCGCCGTTCATCTACCAAGAGTGCCAAAGGCAAGAAAACTCACGATGAGTCCAACGAAGTTGAAATCGACAACGGAGAAGTTGAAATGCTGAATTCGAGTGCGAAGAAGAGAACTTCACGCGGAAACGCCAAAGAAAGTGAAGAAGTGAAGGATGACCATGAAAAACAAGGACACCGAAAATCAGGTGCCAAAAGACAGAAGAAAGATGATTCTGATAGCATCGATTCCGACGTCGAGGAAGAAAAACCCGTAGACAAGAAAAAGAAGGGAAAAGCAGAGGTTGGAAGCGATGAAAGTGACAAGGTGGAAAATAATTCGAAATCGCCCTCCAAGAGCAAAAAAAAAGGTAAAGCTGCCAAAAAGGACGAGAGTGATGATGAAGAGTACGAGGTGGAAAAAATCGTCGCCCAGCGCAACATCAAGGGCATGCGACAATTTCGCATCCGCTGGAAGGGATACTCTGCGGATGCAGATACTTGGGAGCAAGAAACAAAATTGAACTGTGATAGGCTCATCGAGGAGTTCTTGGCAGAACAGGAAGAGAGCGACAAGTCTGCTGAAAAACAAGGAAAAGAGAAAGGCAAACCAGAATCTGCAAAAAAAGCCAAAAGCAAGAAGCCTGGCAGAAGGAGCATGAAGTAAAACAATAAGTATGTCCAAATCTTATCGGTAAGTTTACGATGCATTGGAAATAATATTAATCAAAGACATTAAACGAATAAGTTGTTATAACTAAAAAAAAAAACCAATTAATTGTATAATTAGGATTAAGATTACTTTTTGAATTAGGGGGTGAAAATATATTATAAGTTTTGTCAATCATAAGATTTAAAAAAACTTACGTAGACTTTTTTTTTACTTTTCTATTGTATTGCTTTGACTATCCAAACTTGTAATTAAGAGGACTTACAATTTTGTCAAATTTTTTAAATTATTATATTGAATACTAAATTATTGATAAAAAAAAATCACTTAGACCACACAGAAATTTAAAATAACATGTGGGTATACAATGTAAGTTTTATCCAAATGTTTTGAACAGCATCTGAAAATATTGCATTGCAGAATCAACAGTTAATGTAGTAATTAAGAGTAGGAAATTTTTATATTGTGACTAAGTACAAGACCTTCAACAATGTTTCTCATCGAACAGTTGAAAAATAAAATTCACGTACTAATTTATTTCTAAATTTTGCAATCTATCCAAATCAAACTTTAATTATATATCAACCTCAGGTTTCTCCTTTAAAATTATTTAGTACTGGAAGTTTTACAATACGCATCTGTCAAAAAGTATATTCATTGTTTTGTAACACAAACTTTTTCATTACAACTGTAGGTCTTGCGTATCATTGGAATTGTCTTTAAGTTAAAAAAATTTGTTTTAATACTTGAAAAAATCAACTAACACTATTATTATTATTATCTGAAAGCAACTTTATTGTATTGAATTATCAGCCATACAGAAAATCGTAATTAAATTGTTTATATTTTGTCTCAATGTACAAACTGATACTGTATTTTATGTGTTAAAAACAAACTGACTACAGTGAACATATGATACAAAATAATCGGATGCTGCGAAACAATTTAACCACAAACCTCTTACCATTTGTTAATTTGAGTTCATGTTAAAGTGTATTCAATAAATTTGTAAATGTATGTAAGTTTTGCTGTTCCATCAATAAATTTTTCTATAAAATTTGTGTGTACTTAAATTGTTTATCCACAATATCCTAACACTTATTAACTTTTATTTATTCCTGGGCAATAATTTACATAGACTGATACCATTATTTATTTAACTTAAAGATTTAATTTGATTAATAAATTTGAGATTTTATTTCAATTAAAGATTCAGTTTGCAGAAAGCCATAGCTGACCATATTTAAACGTTCATGGTAAATTTGAAAAAAATGGAATAAACCGTATTTTTTGCATTTTATGTATTTAATTTTCATTACATTTCAATGATTCAACTTTCTTTTATTAAATTTTTTTCTAATCAAATCACCTAAGTGCACATTGAGGTACATATAGATAGCCCATCAACTGTCAAATATTTGAATTATTTTGCTGAACGCGAAATATGCTGGTTGGTGCATAAAAAATCTTCTAAATTATGTGTTCAACATGATAATGGAAATTATAACATGAATTTTTACATCATTATTGCATTAAAAAGTGAAGTATGGATAATTGGCCTGCAGAGAAGACCTGGATTAGTGATCAACATGCTAAGCGTATGTAAAACTCTTTGTTACGTGTTTTCTGTGAACTAAAATACTTAATGGCATACAAAAGTATTTATGGGGGATCGCATTTGAATTAGTAAGAACATTTTTAGTCAGCTGCGCAAAGATGTTAGAGAGCTTTGGATTACTGCCATGATGTAATCAAATGAAATAATAATTTGTATCAGAAGCTAACATTTATATCAGTCTTTTAAAAGATAATTTATTTGTTTAGTGCAAACACCTTAAGTATTGTTGAGTCAAGTGAATATATTGTATTAATGAACATAGATAAAATACGTAAATTAGCAAATGACAAAAACCAACAATTTGAAAGTGAATACATCCCCAATATAAGGTAAGAGGAGTACATGCATCTGAAGTTTTGAATAAATGACAATTTCAATTGATGGTAAACATACAAAAACCATAATTTGAATTTGTGTAACAATAAGGGAGTATTTTAATTAGATTTCAGAGTATAAACAGTATAATATTTGTAATTTGAACCAGACGGACTGATTTTTGAACCTGGTGGACTTATTCCCCCTTTACTTTGATAGTGTTTCAATTAATTTGATCTGATATGTCAGTGGTAACAATTTTTAGTCTTTTGCCTGACTTCAATAAAAAAGTAAATCATTCACTATATAATGCTCTCAAATACTCTAGCTTTAACATAAAACCATGCCATACAATTATTGCTTCTTTATTGCTAAGTATTTATTGTTGCAATTTGATGAAAACTTAAAAAATAATAAAAACAGTTTTCAAAGTAAACTTTAAACCCGCTGATAAAAAGAAACTGCATCGCAACACTAAAACAGATTATTATGGTTCATATTAATCAATTTTCATTAAAGCCATGCAATAATCTAAGGTATTGCCTTGTACTTTTAGTCAGCTATAGGCCAATCACAAAAACATTTAGAGAGCAAGTCTAGCAGGAGTAATTAGTAGTTTCAAAAATTGTATATTTTAGCTTCCGTGTAGAAGCTCTATAGTATTCAAAAATGCAAAATTGTTTAAAATGTGGTAGTCATACATGTTCATCAAAAAATATTGGATACGTATTTTTTATTTTATATATATATATTAACGGAGCTAGAGCACATCTGTGTCAAATAACAACAAATTCGGGTATGGTAACCTATGTCAGTAATTCTGCCACTTTTGAGCTGTGGAGTGTGGAGCAATGTTGCTCAATGGCACACAATTCCGTCAGCATAAGAAGATGGTTTCACCATGCATTTAATGCATTTTGCTAATAGGGCCATAGACTATGCTGACAGGATTCCGTGCCATTTATAAACACTGCTGCAGTCATGATGGATCACAGATGGATCCAGCCCGCATCAGGCATAATAACAGCTCAGTAGAGTCATCGATAGCTTGGTGATTAGCGTGCTAATAACTTTCCAGCCTGACAGACTCGAGGCAAAGAGGCGAAAAAGGGTTCAATCTTGTCGAACATTTTTCGGGAACTTCTAGGTACATTCGCGAGCTTTTTTTTAAAAGTACCCATGACACCGGAAATACGTCCCTCTCGATTTTCTCAGGGTGGACCGTGGTTACTCCTGAATATTATCGTGTAAAAACATGATACAAGGTTAAAGTGTGCTAATACCCCTGAGGCCTAATTCACAAAAAGTGAGCCGAAGTGAGCAACGCTAGCAGCTTTGCTGACTGTGATGAATGTATACCTATATATTATGAACACCGCATATATAGGTATACATTTAACTATTCAACATAGTAAGCAAAGCTGCTGGTGCTGACACTGCTGACTTGCTGAGCGTGCTAACATTTTGTGAATTGTAAGTCGGCCCCAGCTACTTACCATGGAGGCAAACCAAAACTTCCCGATCAGACATCTTAATGGGGCGCTCATGAGTACCTCGCGAGGTTAGGCCGCGGTTACATGCGGCGGAAATAGTGAGCGGAACGTCACGGCGGAACTACTCAGCCCTCGAGAGTGAGAGAGAGGTCAGAGGATTTGTTTTTCCG
>JAPYYV010013088.1:0-22866 GCA_030522625.1 Copidosoma aretas
CCCCTTTCTTTTTTCTCTCATCGCCAAATTGCTATGTAGTGGAAATAATGGTAACATTACATTTGATGTAATAATGTATTTAATAAGTAGTGAATTATCACGTGGTGACATAAGACTTAACGCACGTATACAAGTGATAAGTAAACACGAGATGGAGAGCTCGACGTGTGCTCATAATCCATCGTCGCTATAGCTCTGATTAGGTTAGGCTGAGCGCGCTATAGTGATTCGTTATTTTGCACTTCGTATACGTGTATACGGTACTGCCGATACATTACACGATTGAATGTTGAGCGTCTCGACCAGCTCTATATACGAAATCATACTCTTACTTAAAAAATGTATTTATTAATTTTAAGTACGTTACTGTTACGTGGGACATTATGGCCTTGTGGTTCTGAGATAATAAAATATACGAGGACTTGAATATGCTTTGTCTGTCAGTTAATAATCCAAGAGAAGGGACGGGCTGCTAGAGTACCTATCGCTCTGTTGGTCCGCCGTAGACTCCCCGTCGTTCCTCCCTAGCTAACCGTCTCCTCTACCGTGCTACCACTCTATAGTGGGCCCACGAAAGAGGGGGGTGCATAGACACATGGCTACGCTATTGTACACAACACGTCCAAGGGCCGTGACGTCGGCACCGCTGACGACGCTGACTTCTGTAGCTGCTAGCTTGTACCTGTGTGTATGTATGTGTGCTGTGATGTGTTATGTTGTTCATGTTGTCTGTGTCATTTAACTCTCATTTTTCCACTCTCTAAGAGAGGTCGCTGCTCTCTTTACATTTTCTTATTTATCGCTTCGTCCTCTCATACTTCTCTCTTGTGTATTTTGTGTGTAACACATTTCGTTTATATTCGCGCTTTCCCATCTCTATAATGATTATTCGAGTATTTGTATCCATAGTACTATCTTACATTTAATTTTTTCGTAGCATATATTTTTATATTCTATCAGCATTTTTTACCTCTCCTTTTCTACATCTTTTAACATTTTTCCCTGTTATAATCATTATCGATGCTACATTCATATTATAACATTCATGTCATCTTTACTTCTATTGTATTTTTCAAATATTTTACTTTACCTCACTTGAAAAACATTTTACACTTAAAAATGATTCAAACATAACTTTTTTTTTTTTTTTTTTTTTTTTATTGCAGTCAGATGACTTGCTCGCATTTGGATAACGATTGGTTGTGGTGCCGTGGGTCTCGTGGTATTTTCATTTCTTGCTGTAATGTTCTTGTCTCCTCTACCTATAAATAATCTTGATAGGTTTATTATAACCGGGGCTTCCTATTTTAAAATTCCAAATGACCCCGCTGAAAGAGGTACTTTTATATTTGCTAGAGAGGAGAAAAAGAAGGCACGTAAAGTAGCTACCGTATCTTGCACCCAGTATGCCGGTGTTGTAACAATATATATGCAGCATTCGTTAATTGTTTCTCTTATTTACGCAATTTTAAGTGCCATTCCCTTTTAACACATAGTATTGCTTGACATAATCTATTTTAATCTTTTGTTTACTGAATAATAGTCTTTTGTTTTCTTCTTATGCTATTCCATTATTATTGTTACAACTGTTCCTATATGCTATGTCGCTATTATCATGATTATTTTGAGTGGATCTTAGAGGATGTGTCGATCGCATCACTTACGATACACATCGTTAAAGGAAAAAGTATATGAGGTTGCGTGGACGTTGAAAGATGTATTGTATTAAATAGGTAAGTTACAAATAGTTGGTGGTTGTTGGAGATTTGGTATTATTCAAGGCAGATCCTGATTCAACTATTTTCTTCTGCGGGACGAATACTCTTGTTTGACGGCATGTTTATTAAGTTCACTGCACTGGTCGTAAAGTTGATGGATTGCTTTCGGCCGTGTGTCGCTTTATGACTACTGTGAGCCTTTCGCGATTGTACAACTGCTTGCTCATACTCTTTTCTCTAGATTAGCGAAAAGATTGCCAGTCTTCTAGGTTATACGATGGTGAACCTCTTTCTCTTCTTTCGTTGATTTGTTTTTTTTTTATAAATAATGGTGATAAGGATTGTTTGTAAATTAAGGGACTATAACTGAATGCATGGTTGATAAAAATAAGTTTGTGTCAATATCGCTATTCGTTGACGTCACAAATGTTAACCAAACATTATAATAATATTCCGTAATCTTAATTTTCGCGTTTTAGATTATGATTTTTGCTCAGTCCTATTTTTTTTTCCTTTTTATTTGTAACAACAATGTTTTTGTAATAATAATAGACGTTGTTTTTTGTACGTGTAGGTTACCTTTTATTACCACGTTTTTTTTTGCTACTATCGTTATTACAGTACAATGTGTCTTTTAATTATTTTGTAATGCAGTACTATCGCTGGATCTTGCTTTTTCATTTAGTATTCGGTCTTTTAAGATTTTTTTTTCATTTAGTGCTCTGACTTGTTTTTATTATTTTATGCAAAAAATGATGATGTAAGCTAACAAAATGATTTAAGGGTTGCCAAATACAAACTCATTGACTGTTTAATAATTTAATTGTCCTGCATGTCGGGTGTACAGCTGGTGCGCTGTGTTGTAGAGAAGTCTTATCAAATGTAGCTTCATTCTTCTATTTTTGCAATGCACCTAAATAAAAATTAATTTGATTGTAAAACTTTAGATATTGACATTTTTTATCTTTATTAGATTTAAAAAAAAAAAAATTAATAATCGATTGATATGTTTCCAGGTGCGTCCAAGGCCCGCGAATGAATAAATGACGAGACGGTGTATCTGTGTGGTATATTTGGGTGATTCTTCCCGTTTATCGTCGTACATACGGCTATATACCCCAGCTTTACTTGGTAGTAAGGATAGCAAGATATTTATTTGAGGCTTTGTTTTTTCCGTTGCTGGGTTAGTTATCCTACATTATTTATTGCCTTCTATAATTATAGTCAATATCTTATCTTTTTTTCTGTCAGTTTTTTTAGGTAGGGCTTTTAGTACACGAGCTTTCTTTATTTTATCTACGTCGGAAACTCTTACTCTGACCCCTCTTTGTAGTTTTACGTTTTTTTCACCGTAATCGATACCCCTTATCTTATAATGGTCCTCGTATTGATTCTCGTATTAACCTTTTGATGGTTTCTTTAATATATGTACTATTTCTCCTTTTAAGAAGTATTTTCTATTTAGCTTTTGATCGTTGTAGTATTTCGATCGAAATATTCTTTGTACTTGATTCATTGCAGCTACAGTTCCTATTTCTGTTAGCATTGTCGCTAGCTCTTTTGTATATTCTTTCGACGTTTAAGTGTCCGATCGTGGTTTGAAGCTAGACGCCGTTCTTGCTCTTTGACCGAATACGAGCTCTCGCGGCGAGTATCCCGTACTCTTATGCTCTGTCATGTTGTATGAGTGCATAAACATAGGTAGGTGTTTATTTCAATAATAATTTTTCTCTAGGTACTCTTTTATATATTCTGTAAGTGTATGATGCATTTATTCGATGGCACCGTTCGTTTACAGATAGTATGCCGTGCTGCCTATTATATCAATTATACATAGTTTTGCCAGCTCCTTAATGCTTTTATTCATAAAGAGATGCCCCAAACCGGGTTAAATGGACACTACCAAATAAAAAAATGCCGATGGGGTTTACGGACTCCCCGAATACATCATTAAGAGCAATGACTCTCGCCTTGGCAGGATTGCAAGGATCCGAAAAGGAGGTTTATTTAGATAATATTGTGCGAGAAAATACCCACAACCAACAAATGCAAAAAAAGCTTAACAATTCCTTAGATTCGTCTCGTATTACAGAAGATTTATCCAAGGTTATGCGAAAATTTCTCAGCCACTCCCTAAACTCTTGAAAAAAGATACTGAGTTTAAATACGGAGAGCAAGCCTTTAAGACCCTTGGGGATGCATTATGTAGTGAGCCAGTTCTTGCAGCGCAGGACTTAGAAAAGCTCTTTATTGCAACAACTGATGCGTCAGATTACGCAATAGGCGCAATACTGAGTCAAGGGAAACTCGGAAAAGATCAACCGTGCGAGTATGCCTTACGTTGTCTGCGGGGTAGTGAGCCTTGCTATCCCACTTATGATAAACAACTGCTAGCGATCGTCTTTGCAAAACAGCAGTACAGATAATATCTGTATGGGCGTAAATTTACGGTAGTTACAGACTATGAACCATTGAAACATCACCATACGTCTAAAAAAACCCGACATTTGATACAATAAGAAAAGGCAAAGTTAAGTGGCCACGAGTTTTACGCAGTGTATCGCCCAGGTGCATCCAACATAGCACCATACGCTCTCTCCTGTAATCAAGTAATGAAATAAGGTAAAGTGAACACTGAGCGGTAGCGTGAAGAATTGTATCAACTAGCAGACTAGCAATAGAAAGAAGGACTAGCCAATAGCGACAGACCGCCAGTGCGAGTATTTAAATTACGGGCAACACTTTGAAAAAGGATTCAGGGTGGACCTTGAAAAGTTAATATTCGCTGCTCGGAATTAGAAAGTTCGGACGATAAAGTACAAAAGAAAAAACGATACTACGACGTGCCAAAGAAGAATGAATTAGATATAAGCATCGATGGAAACGCAGACAGTGAGGCAGACTCAGAATCAGGAGAACCTTATTACAAGAGCGTCCACTAAGATCACAAAAGCGTATAATAAAAGATATAGTACGTAAAATAAATAATGAGGATGGAAAGAAAGCTGCAGCAATAACCCCACTGGAGATGAAGTCATTGCGCGGGGACAAACTGACGGAAAATTGTGTTACATAATGAAAGAACTAGGATTTAAAAAAGGGGTAAAAATACAAAGTATATAAGCGGTAGTAGAGTCAAGGGAAAAAATGCGAAAAATACGTAAGAGACAGCTTCACAGCCTGCACCAAAGAGAACAGCAGTTCTCGGTTACACCACAAATATTCAAGCCTTCAAAAGAAATAATAATAGTCAACTGCGACACGACATTGATTTTGAGTGCTAACGCGGTAGAAGATATAAGCGATTAGGGACGTGGGACCAAAAAACTTTCAGAAACTACAAGAAAAAAAGCATACCACCACGCCAGGTAGGGAATCAGAAAATGGGCTAAATATACATGACCTATTAGAGGGTAGGTCAGACGAATTACGGGCACCAGTAATGGTTGATATCAAACGGCATGATGTACAAGGCAAGCCGGATATGAGAATCTACGTATAAGAGCCTAAATAAATGACGCCGACAGAAAGGGCACACTATATAATCAAAAAAGAGATCGAAATAACGCATAGTGTGAGCGAAAAGAGCAGACCAGAACAACGCAGGGGCCAATTAGAAGTAGAATGCAATGTCCCAACAGAGACAACTATACTCTCAGATAGATGGCTGGAATTTTAAACGATGAAACACGAAGAGGGACGAATAAATGTGCTGTGACAGACGTAGCATTGACTAAAATGATGGGGTTACCGCACGACCCACCCGGAAATGTCCTGTTTTACACCTTAATTTTTTTATTGCATCTTGACATCTCTACTTAAAAGTTGTGGCCGATTTACATACCTTTCCTTGCATTTTATATCAGCAAAAGATGAAGGGTTCTATCACATACATAAAGAAGGCGTGGGCAAGAACGGCCAATTACACACCTGTAATACAATCATCTGACGGAAAGAAGGCAAGTCGCAAACTGCAAGCCCCACGAAAATTACAAAGATAAATATGGAAGTAGACAGAGCAGCTATACTGAAGATGACAGTATAGACCGGGGTAAACCAGGTAATAATGTAATAAGGTAGTAGGGAGCCATACAGCAACCGACCGAACCCGAGATGAACACAAATTATTACACTCAAGAGTAAGGGAGGGAAGGCAAGCAGCCAGCAAAAAGTAACAAGGGTAACCTTAAAGTCAGCGGGAAGAAAAGCGAGGCAAATAATTATTTAAACAATGCATGGCACGAAACGGACAGCAAAAGCAAAAATACAGCGGGCGGGATAGCCATTCACTCGCTGACGTTGGAAAAATATAAAGTATGTAGGACGTTTACCAACAGAAATGCTATCATGGGCACCAAAAGAAGGAGAAGACTCACCTCCACTAAAAAAATTTAATAATGTCGAGGAGCACCCGCTTAACTACGTAGAGAATATAGCTTTTCTGATGGTAACAGAGACAGTACTCAATACAGAGGCGATAGACGCTTTGCACGAAAGAGGATATATAAGTCCAGCACGCGTGAATAGCGAAGAGAGAAACATAAGGGAGGCTTGGATGATGAAAGCAAGGAAAGTAACGGTTATGCACATGTACATGGAAGAATATTTTGAAGAAACAGTGCTTAAGTCCAACATTAAAAAATTTATCAAAGCACTCAATGAAATAATAGTGGAAAATAGCGTTACAACGATTGGAATTATTAGAGATCCGGCAATCCCTAATCTAACCCGATGAGGATACATTATTGATGCCTTTCACGAAATATTGAAAGGTATTATATTGGTATCAGTACTCTTTACGAACACACTTATTATACCACCAACAGACCTAACGCTTAAAATAGAATCGCAAAAGACTACTGTTGGAAAAACATGCACCCAATCTTAAGACAAGTTGTCTTAGGATGCCCATCTTGTCAGTCCAAAAAACTTGTCCAAGTTAAAACAAAGCAAGCAATGCTTATTTCAGATACTCAAAAGAGACCATTGAAAAACATTCCTATGGACTTTTAAGGACCAATTAACAAAATCGTAGCAAATCAGTTCAAACATATCATATTAATGCAAGATTGACTCACAAAATTCGTCGTCCTTGCACCCCTGAAGAGAGCGACAGCTAATGGAACCGTAAGAGCCATAACGGTGAAATTTATAGCATATTTCGTGCCACCGGAGCACCTACTGCTGAATCGGGGCACCCCTTTATGAATTAAAGCATGATTAAAATACGTTTCGTTCAGAATCATGAAGTATAATATAAGTTGTAGTACAAGTGAAAGAATATATCTTATAATTTTTGGTAATCTATGAATTTAATGAAGATTTATCTAATAAATAGTCAAGATATAAAGGTAAACTATTGTTTAATAATATTTACAAAATTAGGTGTAAATAAATTTAAAATAATTACTTGTATATGCAGGGAAGACTTAAAACCTATTTACTGCTTTTATCAATGCACTATTCGCTGTGAGAATAGCAAGTCATGCCGTCAGCTTGTGGCCAGTGCTTGTACCACAGGGGGACGCGAACAAGCAAGTGGTCGCAGCAAAATTACGATGTATAAATAGAATAGATTTTAAGTCGCGATATAATTGCCCTATAATTTAAAAAAAAATCAGCACTATCTAATTTTGTGAAATACAGTCAGTGAGTTAAGTTTGTTTGAATATAAGAGGTTGGAAAACCAAAGTGCACGTGAATATCTGTCAATATATTTGTTAATATGTGTTGTACTGGAATACATGAAGCGTAAAAGTTGTAGCTAATCAAAAAATGAATACACATATCTTTCTGGTCTAAATCAGTGCAGGCATTTAGACATTATGTTTGTTGAAAGTGAAACTGCTTGGGAATGTGAATGCAGAAAATTGTACACAGATTAGCAGGTGCAGCGTCTGCTTCACGTGACAACTACTTGACGTCCCAATGACTAAAGTGACCGAGTACATACTACGCTACTGCACATATTTTTATCAATGTCTTGCACTTTTAGCCATGGTTACTGATTAAATTGTAAGACACTATCAATTTTAGTTATTTTAAGTCTATCGATTTCAACATGATTTAAGGCACTATAGTGAATTATATAGCGGTTTTACTCGTGCAGCATAGTCATTAGTCCATCTTGCTTTTATCTCGGAGGGACTATGTGCTCAGCATAGAAAATCATTTCGAATACCCAATGGATTCACGTTCTGCGTCTATTTTAAACCACTGCAAAGTAGTGGTTGTGTTATGGCTAAATCATGAAAATCATGGACGCCATAATACATTAGGTATTCTTCTTCTTTGTAAGGATGATGACCTTCTCTTATATACTTATTATTGGCATTAGCGTAGCGATTAAAGCATTGACCGACTCCACATCGTACATCACGTTTAATAAACATCACCATATGTAGATCCGTTAGTAGTTCTAATTTAGTTTTAATATTATCAAGATATTAAGATATGTACATAATAAACACTTTTAATTTAATATCAGGCTTTGAACATGTCAACATGGGATCTTATTGTTTTCGATAAAGAATTTGTAAACGATTGTTTCCTTGTTCAAAAATTAGATCTTATATACGTTACGAGCTCTCTAGGACGACATACAAAGCGCTGTTGTGGCGCTTAGTAAGCTTGGTAGTCAGTAAGGGACCTACTATTCCAAGGTCATAAATCACTGTAGACTATCATCTATAGTGGACTTACGGGGCGAAGAGAGGGAAGGAAAGGGGAGGTTTTTCATTTTCTTTGCAGACGGAAAGCAAAGAGCGCTCATATACGTTTGCAATTGTCTTTAAATAAAATCGAGTTCGCGTTCCTTAGCAACAAAACAGCAATGAAGCAAATGTCACTTTTTTGCTAAAAAGCGAGCTGTTAAGTCGTGCTCCGTTCTCTCAATCAATAAATACCATTAACGATATATAAAGTTTTTCTTTTGTTTGCATGAACCTTGTAAGTTACATTTGGTGCCAAAACCCAGGAAATTTAGTTCCTGTCTTGCGAAAAAAGAAAACTGTAAGAAGATCTCAGTGTAACCCAATTTTTGTTGGTGCGAAGCATCGAAGAGGAAGAAAAGCAATGATGGCTTCTAGGATGCAGCCTGTCCCGCGTCCAGTTCCTGCTCCTGCACCAATCTAAGCGGTGGTTGCGGTGCTGACGTAGAACTTTCACCATTTTCAGAGGCAGCTGCTGCTGCTTCGGCACGCGCATGACCCTGTGCGTTGCGTTGCCGTCTACTCTTCCTGCTTTAGCGGTCATCGCCGACACAGAGCTTCCACCACCATAAGCAGGCATTGTTGCAGCTCTGCTTCCCGATCAAGTGAAGAGCTCTGACACAAAGTGCCCCGGCGGTCGGCTCTAACAATGAGCAGCTGCTACCGTTTGCGGCTGCCACTGCTGTTCCGCCGCACGCACAAGCCTGTTCACCACACTACTACCACCTGCGTCCGGCCCCGGCGGTCAGCTCTAATAACGGGATGCCAGCACCTTACTTGGCCACCTTTCTAAGGCCAACGATGTCTTCTACATCGCGCGACAACTTGTCTAGGTTATATTAAGAGCAATTTGTATCATTCAATTCCTTACATCTTACTTTTAACGAGTCCAATAGATTAAATGTTAACCGTGAAAGTGCAATAGACCGATCGAGCGTAGATTCGGGAGCGAAATTTTTTGACAGAATGGAAAAATCATCATCGTCAATAAGGGACAGCTCTTCTTCTGCTGCCAATGCTAATGTGATAAGTTAAATGACGTCTAAATCCATCAATGATTAGTCAAAATTCAATGGATAAGTTTTTTAGGGGATCAAACGCGAATCTTAGGAACCAACCATGCTCAATATCTTAACGTTTCGTACACGTCTGAGGTCACACAATTTTAAAGAAGATTCTTTAAAACATAGTGACTTTGTCATTTGTTTTGGATATAAAAAAATGCGTACTGGAGTTAGACAAACTAAAGATTTAGTACAACTCAAATCTATTCAACCCTTTAAAAATGTGGAAAATAAAAGAAAGAAATCTTATAGTTAGAAAATATCTACTCATAGATCATCTGTTTTGCCAACGGTTACCTCGGATAAATAACGTGCAGATATTGTTGCCCCTGTCTCATCTAATCATTCGATATCTCCTATCCCGCTATTTTATCTACTTTATCCTAATGCAACGTATTTAAATCAATTAATAAAATGAGAAATTCTACTATTATTAATAAGTACGTTTTAGACGACAAATCGTTTACATTCAAGGGCGTCGCGTCGGCGTTCCATCAAATCGCGAAGACATAGAGCTGGATCCTTATGATCATCAAGAATGGCTTGACAGGATTAAATTTATAGTTGAAAAATGTAAGCTTTTTTTTTGCCTTTCTCTATGCTTTTTGCACCGAGTTAAAAGACTCTAATTTGAAGGGGGTGAAAAATTTACTACCTTATTTTTTGTGATTGTCATTGTTTTGTAAATTTCATGAATCTTTTTTTAATGCTTGTTGAAAGCTGTTCTATTTATTTTCAAAATTCGTCGTTATTGGGTAATAAAATTATACTAACTTATTTTTACAAATTATTATTTTAAAAAATAAATAACTTTTTTTTTTCTTCATGGTTCACTTGTTTTGATTTCCTGAATTTTCCTGCACGTAAGGTAAAGTTCAAGCAGAAAATAAAAGGGAGCCAATGTAATCGTAGGTCATCATATATTGCAAGAAATGGCAGATTTTTTTTCTTAATTGCTATTTTGTAAATATTGAGAGTGTCAGCCAGACGTTCTGTAGCATAAAGCTCAAGAGATAACGGCTTAATGAAGCAACAGGTTTCTGGAAATCAGTGGCTCGACGTATGGCTCTGCCTTATTTAATAAGCTTATAAAGCAGCAAGAAACGGTTGTGGTACGCAGCTGCAGGCAATCCTACGTCATTTGCTGTCATACAGGGAATGATTTGTAGCTTACAGGTGACCGAGCAAGCGATCGAGCGGCTGGTAAATCCTTGATTCCACCGGACATATCATGTAAATGTTTTAGTTTTGACCAGCTCAATTAAGAAATACAACTTATAGACTTACATGTATACATCCATACATTTATCTATAGATACATACCTACGGACATTTATACATACTTAAATACATAAAAACACTTATAGATGAATGGATACATATTTGAATACGGATACATATCTTCCTAATTATATATAGTTGTATCGATTATAATCTTCCTAGCCTCCGCCCCCTGCTCCGATCTTTCTCTGCTAAAACCACCGCAATTTACGTAGTAATTTGTTGTATATTTACTTGCTTTGAAAATCGCTACTTATTTTAACAACACCCTGCACCCCATCCCTTTGCCCTCACAGGATCTGCGAAATAAATTTATGAGCTATCTCCGAGTTTTAAAGAAAAAATTTGTTTTCTAATTTTTTTCAGCTTCTCTGCACCCTTTGCACCCTCTTGCAACCCCTTTGCACCACTCACGCTATACATCCAAAACATATCATTTCCAAATTACCCATTATAATTTTCTACCATTATCCGACAATCGTAAATAAGGGCATTCAGTATATAGGCTGGGATGCCTATCTTACCGACTACCCTATTTCAATATAGTTAGATTATTATTTATTATTATTGCATCCATTTTTCCGTTGATAATGAGAATAGGCACAAAGCTATTTCACCAAGGCATCAATTAAGCTAATGTATCTTGTAATTGGTTCAGAATTTGGAGAGAAAAATGATTTTTCGTGATTATACGAGAATGCTTAGCTTCAACATAAGTCCAGAAAACCATTTTTTATCATAACTTGTGTAACAGATGAACTACGATTTAAAAAATCTATGTGCATCTTCTCTTATTTTACGTAAGATTTAGTTAAAAAAAAAAAAATCATATTCTACTGTACCAACTACCTTGCTTTCATACGTTTCTAATAATAATTGATGATGTAGATATTTTTACTCAAAGCAGTGAAAAAAGACACAAATAAGGGTCCTCAAGCTAATAATCAAGCCAAAGTTCACAGCAATCAGATAAGAACTAAGAGGGCAAAGTTATTTCTCGTTTCGAGAAACTGCTTAGGTTTTCGCAGCAATAACAAACGTTTGGAAAATTTGACATCCTTTTTTCATAACGTTACTCCTTATGGTTCACACCCACGTCGTAGCTGGTTGGGGAGTACTGTGGCTGCTCAAATACCCCGCCTTCAAAGACGCACTTTCCGCTCTATTCGCCAGATGGCTAAGCTTCAGAGTCGTGTCCCGTCAAGCGGCAAAAAACGGCTTCGGTTAATATATAAGCGCGATCATTATCATTCGATGCCACACTACTCAGGCGTCTAAGGCGGGGGAGCCCAGGCGTGTTTCCGGGACGAAAAACAATTCTTTCTTTTCTTTCTATAGCACATCAACTCCTTAACGCTATAAATGATTTACATTTTCTCCCCTTTTAAGAGGCACTATTTATTTTGGTTCATTTCTCGGCTAATCGCTTTGATGCTCTGGTTGCCATTACTTTTGGTTGAGATTTCCGCGATTTTACTTCTACTGAATCATCATTAGTTTCCTCTTTGTATTTATCTACCGCCTTATTTAAATTGTTTCCGGATTTTACCATTTTATATACTTCGTCTTTGAAAGTACAAACGACGTTCTCTGCAGCACCGTTCGTAGCCATATGATTTGGAGCAGAAAATGTATGTTTGATGTTATTATTTTCATAAGCAATTCAAAACTCTGGCTCGTACATTGACGCTCGTTGGCTGTGACCAAATGTGTCGGTAATCCATATCGCTTTAATAAGTTTTAAAATTGTACGATAATCTTATCAGCTTGCGTATTTGATTTCATGCCAACAACTTCCGGCCATTTACTGTAAGCGTCAATCATGATCATGAGCATGTGTCCTTCAATTGGCCTTAAAAAATCACTATGGATCCTACTCCAACATTTAATTGGTACCGGCTACAGATTCAACGGTTTTTTTAGTGGCACTTTCCGATTTCAGATACAAACCTTACATGTTGCCACCAGGTCTTCTAACTCTAAATCGATTTTAGGCCACCATACTTACGATCGAGCTCGCATTTTTATTTTAATGCTATCGAAGTGTGACTCATGTAATTCCCGGAGAACTTGTTGCCCTAAATTTTTCAGTACTATTACTCGATGTCCCCATAGCAAACAATTTTTTTCATCAAACAGTAGCTTTTTTTTATTAAAATAATTATGTTTAATTACGGATAAATCTTCTCGCTTCAGCCAATTATTCTTAACATAGATAATGATTTTATTTAGTATTTTATGTTTCATAGTATTTGCTGCGATATCCTTGGCAGTGATAAATTTCAGTTCTTCTTAAATATAGTTTATCGCTATATATTCTTTGTTAAAGATTGGCGTTGGGTCATCAATCGGCCATCTCAATGATGCATCGCAGTTTCCGTTGTTCCTTGTATTCAGATATTTAATAACATACGTAAAGTGCGTCATAAAATAAGCCCATCATTGAAGTCAGCTAGCTACCGTTATGAAAATTTCCTGTTTTGGTCCAAAAATGTATACCAAAGGCATATGGTCAGTTTTTAAAATACCCCTTCAACCGTATACGCAATTGTAAAATTTTTTGAATAAAAAAAAAAATAGTTCCCGCTTCTTTGTTAATGCTATCCCTGTTTAATTCCTTTTTCAAGTATGACTTTTGATGCAAATGCAGAAATGAAATTGGTCGTTCTTCGCCATTTGCATAATGGTGAGATAATATAGCCGATTGACCGTTTTTTTACGCATCACATGCTAATACTAATTCAAGATTCGGGTCATAATTTACCAACGATAATTGGTATTTTAATAACGGTAGCAAGCTGACTTTAATGATGGGCTTAGTTTATGACGCACTTCACGTATGATATTAAATATGTGAATACAAGGAACAACGGGAACTGCGATGCATCATTGAGATCGCCGATTGATCACCCAACGCCAATCTTTGACAAAGAATATATAGCAATAAACTATATTTAAGAAAAACTGATATTTATCACTGCCAAGGATATTGCAGCAAATACTATGAAAGATTAAATACTAGATAAAATCATTAGATATAAAAATAATTGGCCGAAGCGAGAAGATTTATCCGTGATTGAACTCAATTATTTTAATAAAAAAAAGCTACTGTTTAATGAAAAAATTTGTTTGCTATGAGGGACATCGAGTAATAGTACTGAAAAATTTAGGGCAACAAGTTCTCCGGGAATTACATGAGTCACACTTCGGTAGCATTAAAATGAAAATGCGAGCTCGATCTTACGTATGGTGGCCTAAAATCGATTCAGAGTTAGAAGTCCTGGTGGCAACATGCAAAGTTTGTATGTGAAATCGGAAAGTTCCACCAAAAAAACCGTTAAATCTGTAGCCGGTACCAATTTAATGTTGGAGTAGGATCCATAGTGATTTTTTAAGGCCAATTAAAGGACACGTGTTCATGATCGTGATTGACGCTTACAGTAAATGGCCGGGAGTTGTTGGCATGAAATAAAATACGCAAGCTGATAAGATCATCTTACAATTTTAAAACTTAATCAAGCGATATATAAGTTACCAAAACATTTGGTCACCGACAACAAGCGTCAATGTACGAGCCAAAGTTTTGAATTGTTAAAAAAAAAAATAACATCAAACATACATTTTCTGCTCCAAATCATATGGCTACGAATGGTGCTGCAGAGAACGTCGCTTGTACTTTCAAAGACGAAGTATATAAAATGTTAAAATCCGGAAAAAATTTGAATGAGGCAAAAAGGAAACTAATGATGATTCAGTAGAAGTAAAATCGCGGAAATCTCAACCGAAAGTAATGGTAACCAGAGCATCAAAGTGATTAGCAGAGAAAAGAACCAAAATTAATAGTGCCTCTTAAAAACGGAGAAAATGTAAATCATTTATAGCGTCAAGGAGTTAATGTGCTATAGAAAAAAAAGATAGAATTATTTTTTGTCCCGGGAACACGCCTGGACTCATCAGTAAGGCTGACGATGTGCTCCCCGCCTTAGACGCCTGAGTAGTGTGGCATCGAATGATAATGATCGCGCTTATATATTAACCGAAGCCGTTTTTTGCCGCTTGACGGGGTGTGAACCATAAGGAGTAACGTTATAAAAGAAGGATGTCGCATTTTCCAAACGTATGTTATTGCTGCGAAAACCTAAGCAGTTTCTCGAAACGAGAAATAACTTTGCCCTCTTAGTTCTTATCTAATTGCTATGAACTTTGGCTTGATTATTAGCTTAAGGACTCTTATTTGTGTCTTTTCACAGCTTTGAGTAAAAATATCTACATCATCAATTATTATTAGAAACGTATGAAAGCAAGGTAGTTGGTACAGTAGAATATGATTTTTTTCTTTGAAATAAATCTTACGTTAAATAAGAGAAGACGCACATGGATTTTTTAAATTGTAGCTCATTTGATACACTAGTTATGATAAAAAATTGTTTTCTGTAAATCTTACGTTAAATAAGAGAAGACACACATGGATTTTTTAAATTGTAGTTCATTTGTTACACTAGTTATGATAAAAAATTTTTTTCTGGATTGATGTTGAAGCTAAGCATTCTTGTATAATCACGAAAAATCATTTTCTCTCCAAATTCTGAACCAACTACAAGATACATTAGCTTAATTGATGCCTCGGTGAAATAGCTTTGTGCCTATTCTCATTATCTACAAAAAAATGGATGCATCAATAATAAGTAATTCAACTGTATTGAAATAAGGTAGTCGGTAAGATAGGCATCCTAGCCTATATACTGAATGCCCTTATTTACGATTGTCGGATAATAGTAGAAAAGTATATTGGGTAATTTGGAAATGATATGTTTTGGAAGTATAGCGTGAGCGGTGCAAAGGGGTTGCAGGAGGGTGCAAAGGGTGCAGAGAAGCTGAAAAAAATTGGAAAACAAATTTTTTCTTTAAAACCCGGAGATAGCTCATGAATTTATTTTGCAGATCCTGTAAGGGCAAAGGGATGGGGTTCAGGGTGTTGTTAAAATAAGTAGCGATTTTCAAAGCACGTAAATATAGAACAAATTACTACGTAAATTGCGGTGGTTTTAGCGGAGAAAGATCGGAGCAGGGGGGGGGGGGGCTAGGAAGATCATAATCGATACAATTAAGCACAATTAGGAAGATATGTATCCGTATTAAAATATGTATCTATTCATCTATAAGTGTTTTTATGTATGTAAGTATGTATAAATGTCCGTCGGGGTGTATCCATAGATAAATGTATGGATGTATACATGTACGTCTATAAGTTGTATTTATAAATTGAGTTGGTCAAAACTAAAACATTGACATGATATGTCCGGTGGAAACAAGGATTTACTGGCTGCTCGATCGCTTGCTCGGTCACCTACAAGCTACAAATCATTCCATGTATCACAGCAAATGACGTAGGATTGCCTGCAGCTGCGCACCACAACCGTTTCTTCCTGCTCTATAAGCTTATTGACTAAGGCAGAGCCATACGTCGAGCCACTGATTTCCAGAGACTGATGGAAATCGTCTTCGTAAGTGTTTTATGTATCCCATCAAGGGCAGTCTGAATATCATTAAAATTGCCTACTACCGCGATTGTGTTGTTAAGACTTTTATTTATTTTATAACATTATTTATTTAAAAAAAACTTTATTCTCGCTACGATGAGGGTTGAGGTCAATTCTTCAAGTTTCCATGTATAAATTATTCCTGAAGTTAGTTTATTGCTCAATTACTCGCCGAGAACAATGGTAACTACAATGTAAAATGAATGATGCAAAGTCGTCATTTTCCTCTTTCTCCGCGAATTTTAAATTGATCAACCCAAATGAAGCCTTGTTTAATTTCTTAAATTGCCAAAAATCGTCATCAACTCTTGTTTTTACAAATATATACCCATTTAGTTTCTAATAAAGTGATAGACTATCCAGGACCAGGCATACACTAAATTTCCTAACTTATTGACTACGTCGTTACCATAAATCGTAAAATCAATTAATAAATTGTATAATGTTAAAAAAAAAGCAAAACTGGTCCAGATAAATAAAACATAACAAAATAATAATTATAATTCAAATAATATGGTATTTATTTAAATACATAATATTTTTAAGCGTTTTGTGAGAACAATATGAATAGTGCCTATCCGTCAGACAAAAAAAAAGTAACGGCACCTCAATAAGCGTGGCAGGCACACACTATGCTCTTGTTGAGTTCCAGCTACTAACTTTCCGAGAGAACAGGCCTCTATTTCTGTTAGGCAGAATATATGTTGCATATTGCTTAAAAGTTGACGTCTCGATGAAGCAGCTGATCTCAGGAATTTGGCAGCTCGATGTATGGCTAGGTCACCGTTAATAAGCTTATAGAATAGCAAATAACGGTCAGGGTACATAGAGGTAGACAATTATACACCATAGGTAGTGACGTCATGTGGCGTGATTTTTAGCTTATAGATAACTAAGCACGTGATAGAGCGGGCAGTGCATCCTTGCTATCACCGGACTTATTACAACATTTTCATGGTTTTAAGATTCTTAGTTTTAAAATTATATAAAGAATTCGATAATACTTAAATCGTTTTAAGTCATAATCGAGAAAGTAAAAATAATTACAGGAGGTTATTTTAGAGAAAAATGTGTCAGTTTCTACATAATATTATGATCCGCGGTCACAGCATGTAATATGTATGTATGTATAAATCTATGTATGAATGTAATCTTATGAAGTTTTTTATGCATACACGAATGGATATATGTATGTATTTATGTATTGATGAATGTATGCACGTATATACGTACGTATAAATGGTTTTTTAGCATACCTTGACTTAAAATATCACTTTACTCCTGCTGCAAGAAAGTAAGAGTGCTATATTATTGAAATCTCTCAGCATGGAAGTTCCAGCACAATGCAGTTCTTGTCGCACATGATCTGCTATAAATCGTGACGGGACAGTGAAAAAACCAGATCCGGATGACCTAAAGATTGCTGCGCTGCTGAAAGGTAATTCTAAGGCTATGTACCTTATATTGTCAGCCATGGAGCCCGAGCAACTTTATTGCCTGCTTGCTTGTGCAACAGCCAAGGAGATGTGGGACGAGCTTGTAACAATACATTAGCGCAAAACAGCGACCTACGAGTTGTTGCACATGCAACGGTTCCATAAGTACAAAATGAGTCCGTTCGATACAGTCGCCGAGCACGTCTCAAAACTAGAGAATTTGGCTTTGCAGCAAACAGGCCTTGGAAAAAATATTCCGGATCTACTTATTACATTGAAAATTCTCACGAGCTCACCAGAAAAATATCATTATCTGCGTACAGCTTGGAGCAGCGTTGTGTCGAATAAGCAAACGGTTGCCTACTTGTTAGAGCGGCTTATCGAGGAAGAGGATTTTGCTGCACGCCAACGAGGACGTTGAAGCTGTTGCTCTGGCCGTGATTGAAAAACGCAAGGAGCAATATAGATCTGATCCGACCAACGAGGCTAATGTCAAGAGTCAGCGCAGTGACAGTGATCGACGAGATAAATCTCAAGTTAAATGTTTTGCATGCCCCAAAAAAGGGCATTATGCTCGTTAATGCCCAACCAAGCAAAATAAATCAGGAAGCAGTGAATCAAGTAACTGCTTACAGAACTTCGCCTTATTATTAGAGAAAGTCCTGAATTACAGGGATGTGCAAAATCGCTCGGCGTCTTCCTGGAAGCCTATTACATGTGAGTAGGACAAAGGGCTGCTTAGCGCGTGCACAAAGGATATTTGGTATATTGACAGCGCAGCATCAACCCGTAGAGATTGGTTTGCAGATTATCGGCCGAGCAGGGACACGTCAGTGAGGCAGAATCCCAAAAAGCTGGCCAAAAATAAAATTGAGTTGTATATATTCGTCTATACATGTTCAGATCTTGTTTACAGATAGTACTAGAATGAAATTCCGGACCAGGCAGGTATACACCTGCTCTAGGGTCACTTTGACATCAGTCGACATTCAGTCTTCGTTCGGTACGCAAGTGTACGCGTCGAGAGATTTTTTCCTGTTTTTAAGTGATGTAAAACTAAAGGAACTATCTCAATTGGAACTCGAAAAAATAGAATGACTTTCTTGAGGTATGTAGAATGTATTGTTCTCAATATTTAAATCTCGTGACAAGTAAACATACAAAATTGTAAACTTTTTATTAAAATCGATTTTTTAATGTAGTTTTGAAAATGTCTTCGCGAGTCTCAACCTTGTCTCGACAAGGAACTGTACTGTAAAATGGTAAATATAATATACTAAAAAACTGGCTGTTCAGGAGTGCCCAATGAATAGTGAGACTAATCTTTATGGAGTAGCGCGTGTTACTTAACAAGGTACTTAACGTTTCATTTTATGTTAGTCTCAAAATTTTATAAAATAGTTCTTATATAATTCTCAGCAGTCAAAATTGTATGTCCTACATGTTTGTCAGGCGTAACGGTGGGTAGTACCATAAAAATTGCGATTTTTGCACCATACACTACCGAACAAAATGGAAAATTCATTTCAGTAACTTATTGGATGTCCTTTACAATGATAGATGGTAGAGTCTGTAACGCAGTGACCAGTACCACTTCTGCACAACACTGCTTCCTGTGCAAAAACACCTCGTAATAATTTAGGGACATCGATAACGTGTTAAAAAGGACAGTACTACAGATAACTAACGATTTGGCATATCTTTATTTTAGCATGGATTTGTTTTTAAGAGTGCCGTTGGCATTTCTCCTATAACCTATCAACTAAAAAGTGGCAAGGTTGTCAAGAGAAAGTAAAAAAATATATTAAAATACGCAAGGGAGAACAAGGGAGAAATACAGACTCAATTTAAGATTAAATTAGAGCTTGTCGATGATCGACCAAAGCCAGGATATGGCATCTCAAAGGATGGAAATACAGCTCGCAGCTTTTTCGAAAATGCTGCCATATCTACTGCATTAATAGGAGTCGATGAAAATTCAGTTCCCCGATTTCATGTTATTTTGCAGGTAATTTTGAGCGGGTATGATGAAGACAAAGAAAAATTCCTAGACTATTCTGTAAGTACTACCCGTTTATTTGTTGCTTTATATCCGTGGTATTACATGCCTACATCTGTACATAAAGTGTTGATACACAGAGCTGAAATTGTAAAATCTGTTCTTTTACCGATCAAAAAACTGTCTGAAGACGCCCAAGAGTCACACAATAAGGACAATGAGAACTTTAGATTACATCATTCAAGAAAATGCTCTAGAAAATCAAATATAAGAGACATTTTTAGCAGGCTTTTAATAACATCAGATCCATTTCTCTCGAGCATCAGGAAACTGCCCCAGAGACCGGCAAAATCTTTACATCAAGACGATATACAATTTATAAAACAACCTGAAGTTACCAGAAAAGAGACAAGGAACAATTTAGATTTAAATACAAGTGGGTCAACATTGGAATCTTTATCAGATGATTCAAAAATTGAATAATATAACATACATGATTGTTGTTACTAGGAATAAATAAAGAATTACATAACGTACAAATGACTTAAGCTACTACAACTCTACCTATATCACGTTACTGTATGATAAATAAAAAAATTTCAAAAAAATAAATGAAATTGAAATTTCTTTTTTTTTTATTGATCATATCAATTTTCCAAAACTTTTACAATTTTTTTGCTCTAATTAAACTCTTAAATCATTTGCAATGACCTTCAAAACCGAATTGTATGATATTTTACTTCACATTTCCAACGTACAAACAGTTTTAGCTGCTATTTTAGATCTGACCTATTTTGGATCTGATGGATAGCCGCTATCTTGACCTCAGGCTCGTCATCAGCGACACCAAAAATCCTTCAGAAACACGTAACGTATTTATTAATAAATTTTTGACTTATTGGTTAGATTATGTCCACCATTTCGGGTCTGCTATTTTGCATATTAAATATCTGACCTCAGATTCTTAATCAGAGATTCTAAAAACTCTTTAGAAATGCGTTTGCGTATTTTTAACCTAAATTTTTGACTAATTGGTTCGATTATGTCCGCCATTTTGTATCCGCCATTTTAAAAATCGCAATTGTAATATCCGATTCGTATTCATCGACCCCAAAAATCTCCATCGAGAGTATTTAAGAATATTTACTATCCTTTTTGAATTTTCGCCAGCTTTTTCGGATTCTGCCCCACTGCGGGACGGCGCACAGTAGGCCAGATCGCGTAAAAAACGACCAAAACCTCGCGTCTACTACAATTTTACTCCAAAAAATTATTTTTTGGTACGGTCTTACTCGTTTTGATCTTTAGTTCAGGAAATCGAGTCCTTCGCACGTGTACTAAATCGTCTGTATTGTGTAGGTGTCGCCAAAGTAGTCACATTTGCCAAGGCTGCTACGTAATGTCTAATTTTGATAAATAGTTGAATTATTCAAAATCAGAAAACCTGGCTTTTTATTGTTTCTTAGGTCGCTTAACACGGATTAGTCATTAATTTTGCAAGAAAACAATTGTTTAAAAAATTTTTTTTAACAAATATTAAATTGAAATTTTTTTTAAATGAGCGGTACATGTTTTTTATAGTATTAAGACTGCTGATTACGAATCTTACTTGAGAAAGGAATAAAAAAAATTTTTTTAACAAGCGACAAGTGTTTTTTATAGTTGTCGAGACTGCTCATTACGAATCTGACTCTTAAAAAGCCAAAAAAAAAATTATTATACAATTATTGGGTCAAAACGTTTCAAGAACAAGCGACACGTGTTTCATATAGTTTTTACGACTGCTGATCCATCATTGACTATGTAAAATCAAATTGTTCAAAGAAATAGTATAAATATTTATTCAATTTAATATCTCGAAACAGTGTGTCACACGTTTTCTTTAGTCATCTAGACTGCTTATTACGAGTTTGATGATCATCATGTAAAAATTTGTCCTCACAGTGGGTCAGACTCAAGCAAAATGATCAAAAACTCACATTTAGACAAAAATTAAATCTATTTTGAAGCTTTAAAAACACATGTTAGTTTCTTAGTTGGTCTATTACAAGTATGCGACTCGATCTAATAGAAATTGTATAGTACAAAATAATACCGTTACCTCACATTTCCAAAACATTAAGACATTTCTAGAAAATGGACCAAAAAGATAAAATAAGCGTGAATACAAAGATTTTATTCCTTAGTGATAGCCATACTAACCGACATTAGGATTTAAATATAGATAAATACTAATTACATCGACTATAGTACAGGAATATCAGTATATGTGCTGCATAGCAGGAATTTATCATCAAAAAAATAATATCAAATTGCAGAAGAGAATAGCTTTGCAGAGATTTCATTGATTTTGAATTTGTTCAAAATTAGTTTGGGAGACATGCGTTGGTGCATATGAGATACGCTCAAGGGTGTATCATATATCATATTTATGTTATAACATACATCGATAGAAAGACATTGTTTCGTACGATGATGGAGCAAATCAATTTGTGTTTATTTTAACGTTAAGTACAAGTACAGTAAGAGAAATAATCTTGCTTTTCTCGAATACTATCGCCAATAAAAACACAGTTTAAAAAATTAAACAATAGTTAACTTGCATTAGAATAGCGTTAACAATAAGAGAACAGTTCAAGTGTAATATTTATATGACAACATGAAAATAAGGAGTAATTTGATTGTGTTATTCTAAAAATAGTTGCTACTACATTTTCAATCATTAAAAAAATAAGGGGACAATTACCATACTTTATTAATAAACTTGCAATACAACATTTGAAATCTTATTTTCAAATTCAAATACTATAGAACATTCTCTAATATATATATATATATATATATATATATATATTTATTTGTGTATATATATATATCTTACTATATATATATATATATAGTGTAAATACCACATACGAGGTCTCCTACACTATAAAATAAAAAAAAAAAAAAATATATATATATATAGTTGTAAGGACTCTAATTTCCTCAGCCCCCCCTCGCCCCCCCTCAGCCCACCCCTCAAATCACGGGCCTATCGTGTTGATTTTTACGTGTTTTTGACGATCGTCAATTGTAACCTGGACCCCCTCGCCCCCCCCTCCCCAATTTGATCGTT
>JAPYYV010013089.1:0-10695 GCA_030522625.1 Copidosoma aretas
GCTGGAAACGAGAATAAAATGTCATGATGATGTTCGATAAAACTAAGTCGAAAAAAAGTGAAACCAATAAAAAGGTGAACAATAAAGTTTAAGGCATATGAATACGAATAGAAATATACGAAAATTAGTGAAGAACACAAAGTCATGCAAGAGTTCTATGATATATATTATTAAAGTTTAGAAAGATACGCATGTTCAAATGAAAGTCGACTAAGTGGACAAGAGATATATTAAATGCAGTATGAATACATGCAATCAAGCAGCAGACGCCCATAAAAAAAAACAGGAAACAACCAAGAAATACAAACAAAAATAGTATTTATGGAAAAGACAAATAAAAAAAATAAAGAGAATAAGAATACGTCGCTGACAGACGCCCAAATGATGATGCTAGACAGGCTGGAGAAGAGGATAGATGAAAAACTCGATAAGCATGTCTAGAGAGTGGAAGAGCTTCTGGACTCGTTCAAGAAAGAGTGGTGCAAAAAATAAGCTGACTGGAAAAAAGAGAAAGGGACGTGGAATACCGAGTAAGAAGAGATGGAAAACAAAAAAAAATTCTAGAGCTGGAGAACGACAAGAAAGTCAGCGAGAGAGAGAGAGAGAGAGAGAAGAAGAAGAAGAAGGCTAAGCATAGAAATAAAAGGAGAATCATTTGAGGAGAAGAACCTTACGGGTAATGTAGACAACTTTCTGAATAGTGTCGTAAAACGCATCATTTAGAAAGACAGTGAAAACAGAAAAGGAAACAACAAATGCAAGATGACCGTGGTGTAAAAAGTATGGAAGATAAAATAGAAGTGTTGATGGGCCAGAGTCTCGTGGATAAGAGCATGTACATCGACGATGTCCTGATCCAGATGAAAAAAAAGGTGCAGAAATCAATCAACGATATTTGTATGAAATTAAAAATGAGATGTGAAGGATGTAAAAGAAGTCTACACAGACAACACTTGGCTAAAGTGGGATAAGAGGAAGAACTAGCTCAGAGATGCCTAAAAGAGCTTCGGCGATGAAATCATCAAGAATAACAAAAAGAGAAGTGGCAGTACCAGGGTGTGCTTCTGGAACGTGGCAGGAGCTAAACATAAGGACATAGTTTTATAGAAATATGTGAGTGAGTTTGATATTATAGGCTTAACAGAAACAGGGACGGTAGAGAAAGACTAAAATAAATCAAAAGGCAGACTATCCAGTGGCGTTGGATGGGTTTCCATCAACACACCATCACATAAAGAGAGCACAAAAAAGGAAAGGCAAAAGAAAAACACGCCACTTGCACACAAAAAGTCTTAGTTAAATAACAACATAATAAATTTCAGAAGAAGTGATAGTCCGGAAAGCAAAAGACTTTACAATAAACAATGAAGGAAGATACTTGGTAAGCGAAATAGAATATCGAGAATTGTGTATAATAAATGGAACGAAACATGACCAAGGAGAATACACCTACATAGATAAAGATAGAATATGCACCATAGACTAGATCCTAACGACCCAAAAAGAATAAGAGACGCACAAGAGTTTTCAGGTGGACTCAAAAAGCGAACTTACCATTAGAAACATACATTAACGCATGATTAACCAAAATAAAGCAGCAATCCAAAAGAATGAAGAAATTCAGGAACTCAAAGAAATAATAAAAGAACTGGAAATAAAATTATTAAGTTAGGAAGACGATGGTATAGCTGGAGAAGCAGGTAGAAGGAGTTGAAGGAGAGTGAGATCGAAATGGACAGGTTAAGAGACGAGATGTTTTTATGGAAGTGAGACCAAGTCTAAGTGGAAGAAGACAGCGATGGGTTGAAGTCACAGTATAGTAGTCTACAGGAAAAATAGAGTATAGCTCAGACAACCTATCTCAGAAAAAGAAAGATAGAAGGCCAGAAGAAAGAGAACAATCTGAATTTCACCATATAAGTAGATTAAATAAGAACCAAACCTAGCAATCATTAAATAATTTAATATGAAGAGTAATGAAAGATGAAGGTAGACATCCTGGTAATCAGCAATAATATCAATATAAAAATTCAAATGAAGTAGAATACAACAAAAATTCAGATCAAAAGTATACAGTGGTGTTTAAATGTATGTAAAAGTGTACTAACGTGAGTTGTGTTATTTGATTTGATTTGATCTGGTTTATTATATTAAGGGCCAACTAGCCAATAGTACGTTATTGTAGGTAACAAGTTTAACAAAATTTAACAAATATAGAAATAGTGTGTACAAGATGGAATAATAAGAAATCAAGGGTAACAATAAAAGGTAAATGTAAAGTTAATAAAATTAAAAGCAAAAATAACGCATAATCTGATGACAAAAAAATAAAAAAAATATTTTACGACTTGAGAATAATGAAGGCAGTAAACAGATGGAGAAGAAGGCAAAGCGATGGTAGAGGGGCGGCAGGGGTTGGGGCAATCGGGTCAGTGACACGACCGCGGACAGGTCAGGTTCGTGGAGAATCAAGCCGGTGCAGTGCTCTGGGCTCTTACCTATCTAGAGTTTAGATCGTTACGGACGCGCTCCTCGCGGATCCGGCGCTCCCAGTCTCGATCCTCGCGCTCCAGTATTTTAGTAAGAAGAAAGGAGCGATAGGCATGAGTGTTGGAAGGAGAGAAGGGGGAGAAAGCGGAATCGAATTGAGAAGTGAAGCAGAGGTGATGGGAAAGGACTGATTGTAAAAGGCGGATTTGGAGTATTTGAAATGGAGTGGGTGTGGAGGATTTCTGGCAGATGATCTAGCAACGACAGATAATGACATAGTGAAGCGGAAAGAGAGAAAAGTAGGGGAGTTGAATACGATGATGAAATATGCAAAGGAAGCGTTGATGAATTCGCGGTGACCTAGAGGAGTGAGCCACCCGAGTCGGAGTAGGACGTAACGTGAGCTCGGCAAGAGACATTACCATAGACGAAACGAATACAAGTGTTCAGGGCACGGTAGAGCCTCAAATCACGGGTCGTAGCGGTGCAAAAGGTGGAGAATGCGATGCATTCGCTTGGTTATGTGGCTGACATGGCGGGACCACGTGAAAGAAGAGCTGAACCAGATCCTAAGGTCGAGAACTCAAGCGCAACCCCACCGATCACGACCTGGGGGAGGGAGGAATAATCAATAAAGGATAGCGCCACCAAAGAGCCCAAGAGGAGAACCTGTGTCTTAGTAGGATTATACGTGGACAGTTTCGGCGTGACCAATTTTCCACAGCAATAACGTCCTTAGAGAGGGTCGAAGATAGGAAGATTTGGAGATCATTGGCGAATAAGGCGTTGGAGGTATAAGTTAGATGATGACGAAGATCGCTGATGGAGATAAAAAAAAATAGGGGACCGAGGACGCTGCCCTGCGCGCCGGTTAGAACGGAAATCCAGGAAGAAGCAGGACGTCCGACAGGAGAGGTAATAGCGATAGCTTGGGAGCGATGGTAATGTAAAGGTGTTTATTAATGGTAATATAAAGTAATTATTTAAGTATATATTATATGATAAAATAACTAAATATGAAGACATTATAATTATATAACCTATTTTCATATTACACTATATTTGTATACATTATTCAAAACTACTCATGAGTAAAATAAGTCTACTCACGAAATATAATTTCCCTATTTCCTACTCCGTTGTTGATCGCTCACTGCTCCAAGTGACTCTGTATAGTACGTGTTGAGTCGACGAATAACTGTATCACACTTTTAACAAAGCATTTGGTGAGCTGCGCAGCTCATTGCGCTATACCTACAGAGTGCGCAGCTCAGCCAGGTCACTAACCACTGACTCATTCAGCTGACTAAGCTCACAGTGTGATCTAGTCATTCGACGAGTAAACACGTATACCGAGCAGTAAGCGATCAACAACAGAGTAAGAAATAAGGAGATTTTTTTTCGTAAGTAGACTTATCTTTCACTCGAAACTTAAATAGAATAGTTTTTTATAACATATACGTATATGATGTAATTATACAATACAATAAATAACACAATAATAATAATGTATGCATAGTAAAGTCAGTAAATTAGCTAAATCATGTATGCATGAGTCAAAAGTGAGAGATTTTGGAGTGCGAAATAGGATTTTCAAAATTTCATATTTAGAATATTTCTATTGTTTTCTCTATGTTATATGAGGTCCAAACTAGCTGAAAATTCTAGGATTTGTTCTATTGTCATTCTTAGAAAACACATGTTTTCTTGCATATGATTTTTAAATAAACTTAAAAAAAGCATTGCACGAATTTCGTGTTAAAAGTACACACAACTTGTGTTACTTAGCCATTGTGCCCATATGTTATGCACAAACTTTGTGTACTAAGCACAACTATTTTGTGAACGAAAGTACACGAATTTTGTATAATTTTTACAAATAATAAGTGTAAAATAACAATCTACACAAAATTTAATTGTATGGTTACAAAAATATAACTGATACAATAAGAATATATCGAACACAAGTAGAAATCATCAACATTTTCTTGAAATAATTATACATTAGCTTGTTAATGCATTTACCGAACTAATCAGCGCACGTCAAGCGCGCGTGCGAATACACAATAGTGGACTTTAAACATGCATATTTTTTTTCATTTGAAAGATAGAAGGCTGAAACTTTGTAGAAAACCTACTTATGTATCATATTTTAATAAAAAATTATCAGTTTTATGAACTTCAAAACTTTGTCACTCAACTTCTACGAAAATGCGTTAAGACTCGAGAAATCTAGCGACTCAACTTTAAAAATTCGGCACAATTTTGTGGGGACTTAAGATACGGTTTTTCCAAAGTTAATGCCCTAAGAAATGAGTAAAACAAGTTTCAAAAAGAAATGTTTTAAAAAATGCCGGATTAACAGCGAGTTGAATGTGAAAAAGCACGACAACCCGTTATCTCCATTTTTTATTTAAAATCCATTTTTGACATAGACGCCCTATTTTTTTGGGAAAAATAACACTGGATTCATGTTCAGCGACCTCGAAAACATAAGAAACAACTGGAATTAGCTATTAGTATTACGTGATCACTTACACCTATTTCTAAGCGACTTTTTGGGAGTGTCCCGATCGCCTATTCGCGCGCCAACCCCCAACAATTACTCAAACATATCAATTTACATAATTTTTAAAGAACAATAAAACGATTACAACGTTTAGTCATAATTTTTATCAATTTCCATTATTTTGTATACCTTTAAAAAAAAATGCTTTCAAATTTATCCGCTCTTGAGCAGTCCCGACCAATCACACAACGAATAAAAAGGCTTCAGTCACATGACAATCAACCTTTTATTATAAGAAATTCGATCACATAGCTCGTATCATCAAAAGTTTAAAATTTTTGTAGTTTTAGCATAAGTTTATTTTTAAAATTGCAAAACGTTTTAAGCCTCCGGGAAAAGCAAATAAAGAAAAAGGTGTCAACATTGACATGCTTACATTAATAAATTACAATGTAGTAACGGAGAACAGTGATTATGTAAACATGTATGTAATCATAACACTTGTTAATCAACAATCTAACTGTTTTTTAGAACTCAGATGAATACATTTTATAAGTAAGGCAATACAAATGATTTAGTGTTGTTATAAAATGTATATTTTTGCACTGTACGTCCATTATTGTACAAAGTAGTTAGTATGAAAAAAAAAATTTCCGTTTTTGTAATTAATGTAAAGCTATTATACAATTTTTCATGAATTTTTAACAATTTAAAACTTATTATACATCATAGACTTTCAGTAAAAGACAGTCTCTCTGTGACTTTTCTGACGCTTGTAACACCTTAATGTACAACGAAAGTAGCCTTTTGTTCGTGCAGCGTAAAAATCTGATTCAGTGATTGAAACATCAAGTAGAAAGGGCCGAGTTTGGTCAGACACGAACACCAAACACTGCAGTGATGATTTTTAGACAGTTTCAAGTACATTATTTATTTATCGAGAGGAAATTATATTATTCACATTTTATTTATAGAGCATTGACTAGTCGCGTAAGTATCTAGACTCTATGAATATTTTGTAGCAAGCTTTAACAGGGCTATAAAGAAGCATTGTTTTATGCTTTTTTTTTGCAATATCCGAGAATGCTATACGAAAAAGCTTCAGAAAAGTGATATTCTTAATAAAATGTGGAAGGGAAAATTTCCTATCGATTTAGTCCTTTCGTTTTGTTTTGATCCACACAAAATTTCGAGATAAAAATTACGGAAGGTCATTTTTGGCATTTGCTATGAGAGTGAGTAACATATCTTAATACATTAGATTTTTATTTGCTACTCTAATGTTTTTTTCTTCATTTTTTTTTTTTTTCGTTCAAAAACTTATAAAGTTTTATTTACTTATAAATATTATCTGATGAAAAACGACGAATGATAATTGAAATGACAGAGTAAAAAGATACACAATTTTTTATTCAACATAAAATTTAAGAGTTTAATCATGAACTTTTGTTTCTAATATACTTTTATTGCCTATTTCATAGGCGCTATATTTAAAAAATTAGTGATGCCTACAATTTTTTTTTTATTTCTCAACTTTTTGTTACATAAAACGAAGCTACGTGACTTAATACTAATACCCCCCTCCCCCCACGTAGCTCAGCAGAGCATTTTACCATACCCCTCCCTACATTGACCATGTAGTTTATGGACGACCCCTAACAGGTAGCACCGAAAGAAAATATAGATGCGCCGTCTAGTCCGATTCCATATATTCTATGGACATGCTTTTGAATGAATCAGACTCTCCCTCTATTCCTAGCCAGACTATAAGTAAGGAAGGTATATTTATTTATACGATACTCATGCCGGCTGCGTCACTTAGATTTCGCCGCGAGCCCCATACGTCCCAGTGGCGTATACATGTATACTGCAGTACCCTGTTACCTCCACGGCGCATGGGCACACATAAATTTAATTTAATTTTCCAAGCGATTATAAGAGAAAAATTCTAACAAATTGAAATATTTTATTTCTTTTGAAATTCTGAAATGATTTCCGAAACTGTCGTGAAAATGTTGAACTCAATACTGATACTTGAAACA
Organism: Copidosoma aretas; assembly: GCA_030522625.1. Lineage (NCBI taxonomy): Eukaryota > Metazoa > Arthropoda > Insecta > Hymenoptera > Encyrtidae > Copidosoma > Copidosoma aretas. Next base: position 7,042 of record JAPYYV010013089.1, read on the forward strand.
AATAACTCTGTTCCATCTATTAGAATATTCAAAGACTTTTCTTCTGCATCGTTTGTGCATTTATTTCCTTTTTTTTATTTATTAGAAAAGGGAGCGCAAGGAGATTTTGGCGGAGGGGTGCGATGGAAATCAGCTACGCCACTGATACATACGTTGCACCAAGCACGAAAATGTAATCACTAAAAGGGGGCCAGAAAAAGATGAAAAAAGACGCGAGCGCGAATTCGCTTCTGGAATTAATCAAGTTCGCAGGCAACGTACGTATGTATGTGTATACGAACGCGCAGTCAGTGGATGGACGGACGGACGGACGGGTGCGTGCACGTCGTGTTTATTTTTAACCTCATCTTCGCGGCGTTCGGGGAAACGGGAGTGATAAATTTCACGCGGACTTCTTTCTGCGCTCAGCAGTTGCTGGGAAAAACGTAAAAATTTCACGGGAGGGAGGGGGGGGGGCAATGTGGACTGTTTGTTTGCGTTAATGGGCCGGGGGGAGCCGTGAGTTTTTTCTCCGAACGGAGGAAGGGTGGAAGGGGATGGTCGAACAATTCTGGAATTACTTGTTGCGTGTGCAGGTCAAAGAAAAGGAAAAACTAATTTTCGGAAAAAAGTACTTGCTTTTAGGTCTGAGTAATGTTTACACGTACTGACAAGTTATCCTGAAGTTGAAAATAAGTATTGTTACTTTGAAATTAAGATTAAAATGGAGAACCTGTTATTAAATGTTCAGTTCACTTTGTTCATATATTTTGATTTATGATCGCATGTGCCATAAACATTGTTTTGGGGTGGAAATAAAACAAAAAAATTTTAAAGTATAAGGCTTATACGCTTTAATAAATGAACTAAAGAGAAGAAAATTATTTCGTTGTACGCATGATTGATAAAAGCAGTAATCGACAATTGCGCATGGCGTTATTGACAATCGAATAGTTTGATTATTTCTACTTTTATCGATCGTGCATAAAACAAAATTATTTTTTACTTTTTAGCTCATTGATATACGCGTGTCTTTATGATTTTTTTTTCATCATTTATGAGAAAATTGTCTTGAAAAATAATAATCCTGAATTACTTATGAAAAAACGAATACATAGTTTAGGATCACTTTTTAAACGATTGTTACTTAGGGAAAAAATAATATAATTTTGTTTATTCCAATTATGGACTCATTTTTCTAAAAAAAAAATATGATCCTCAAGAATACAATCGCTAAGAAATTGAATAAATCTTCACAGTATATACAATCTTATCTTATCAAATATCAATATATGTTAAAAAATATTACTGTAACTAGATGTAATGTGGATGGAAAAGGATCGTACACAGACCACGCGTTTTGTAAACTTTAAACTTTTAAATCTACGGCTTATAAGTCGAGCTCAAAATGACTGACCATCATTCAATAATCCTGCAGATGTATATTATAATTAATAACAATCACTTAATAAATCAGGAAGTACCTAAATATAACTACAAGCTTCTTGAATATGTGTGTAATAGATCGGATAGGGGACACAGAGAAAAAAATTCAGATAACTTGACTGAAGAACCAATTATAAAGTACAAACTGTTTTGATAAACCTACTATGACTATCAAATCAAACAATAGCAATCAACCAAAAAATCATGGATAACTTATTCTCAATTTCTGTGATTAAAAAAACTGCATAAAAAAATGGAATCAAGACTTCACAAATATTGATAAAAAAATCCAACACACTACTTATCATACAACAAATTAAAAAAAAAAAACGGGACTGCAGTCGCGGGACTGTCAGTAGAAACTATGCTTCTTTGCCACAATAAAAACATTGAATTAAAAAAAAAATAAAATGAATTATATTAATAAAATAAGAATATGTCGAAAACAATATGTTTTGCAAATAATAAATTTATTTAATATGCAACTAGTGATCGGTGATACTATTCTATACTTAAATACCACATCGATACTTTTTGGCGAGAAACGATACTTTTCACGATACTTCGAATACCGATACATACATGCCCAATACTCTTTTGAGAGAGTATCGGTGTCGACTATGTAAAATTTTTTTTTACTATATCGATGAAGAGCAGATAGTAACTTCGCTAAATTTTATACTTTATTAGAATTATTAAGGCACTATCTTTCTAATGGCACATGCATATGCTCTAATGCAGGTTACAAAATTTTTCATTCCTAAATTTTCAGTAAGTTTCCCGTTGTAAACTTGATCCGGGGTCCAGCCTCCATTAAACAAATTTTTTTTTTGACAAAATTTTTTTAAAATTGTTTGCAAAAATTTGTTGATAACAATTAAGGGCCCGATTTTTCGAGAAAGTACCTTCGATTTTGGGTTCAGCAGGTCAAAATACGTCGGATAAAAGTCTAACCTTGACTGGAGCTGATACTTCCCACGGACGTTCTATGGTGGACCCCAGATCAACTCTATAATAATCATCATCATTATTTTTATGATTGTCATTACTATAAAAAGAATGATTTTGTCTTTGAATTAGCACATGCTTAATAACTATAATTTTTTTACACCAATACATTGTACAAGAATATATTGAAGTAATACTTCAAATTTATTATGCATGGAATACAATTTCAATTACATGAACTATGTGCTTCTTGAAATTCTTTATTTCGTAGTATCACAAAAAAATATATTTAAATTAAAACTGTGGTAAAAAGATTCATTTTCGAGAGTCTGTCATAGCAAATAAAAGGTAAAAACTGATAAATAAAAATAGGAAATATTTATATCCTAATTGATTTTTTTAACTGTTGAAAAGTATAAATACTACAAATATTTAGAATTCTAAATTAATGATTTATACTTTCATCATCAATAAAGTAGTTTAAGAAACCGCACTAGTATGGGGATGGCGACCTAGCAAGCTAATCTCAGATGGCGCAACGGGTACTTAGCCTCCAACCAATGAGAACACTAGCGCGATTTTCAAAGCTATTCTTGCGATTTAAGGTATTATTATTACACAAGTGAATCTAAAATAAACATTAAAACACATTTTTCAAATAAAACATAGTTTTATTACGATCAAAACAAAAATAGCTTTGAAAATCGCGCTAGTGCTCTCATTGGTTGCTCCATGGAGGCTAAGTACCCGTTGCGCCATCTGAGATTATCTTGCTAGGTCGCCATCCCCATACTTACACTGCAGTACACGCCGTTTTATACACACACGTACTCGCAAAGACGCGCACAGTCGACAGCTCTCTCTGTCTCTCTCACTCGCCTCGTCTTGCCGCGTTCCCACTTCCCCTCGGCCCTCTCTCGCCCTTTCCCTGCAGCGCTATAGAACACGTGCGGAATGGGGGATCTTACAGTTGTTCGTAACGTCGTTTTTTCCAATTTAGGTCCTACCGCCAAGGCCCGGCGTAAAAAGCTAACACGGAAAAAATTTTCGATCTGCTGCTCGCCCAACACAGGGAAGATAGCGTGCCGTATAGCTTGGGATGACTGCCTGCCCAGTACAGGGCACGCTGCGAGCCCTGTAGCGGCGAGCGGAAGTACACGGAAGTACACGCATGTATATTACAGCTATGCCAGGTTATATTCGCTCTGTGCACACACGGCGAAAATTGGAACTTCGGTACCCAATCCCCGTTTAAAATACGTGTATTCGCCCGACACTAGC
>JAPYYV010013090.1:0-10010 GCA_030522625.1 Copidosoma aretas
AACGTTGCTAAATAAACTTCGAGAAATTTTAATGCTCATGTAGTATTTATTTTCTCAACCTTGCCCCCAACGGATCACTGATCAATACTATTAACCGAATTTATTTAATTATTATATTACTTATTCGCTGTCCTCCGGGTTACTGGGTTAAATAGCTTTGGGTATAGGTTTGTAGTTCCCCCGGGTTACTTGTTTTTTGCGGTTCTGCCCATGGAGCCAATTTGAATTGAGCGCGCTAATCCAGGGCTACATTTGGGATTCCTGCTTATGACCCGGGAACCAATTGCATTATTTTTGTGATTTTGGGAACCAATTTCGTACCGGCCTAAATTTTTATTCATTGGATAATCTAGTTCGATCAAGGGAGTTTCTAATAATAATGAAAATGATTTTAAAAATCATGATAAAAATATTTCATGTTTTTTACGTGCTATTTTTTTTCCTTATGGAAGAAGCTTTGTATCGGTAAGAAAAATTATTTTGTGGAAATACGTTACAATGTCTTATACAGTGTCTAAGCTAAGAAAATAATATTTTTAGTAAAGTCTGTCTGTCCGTCTGTGTGTGTGTGTGTGTGTTTGTGTTTGTGTTTGTGTGTGTGTAGTCAGTCATGTCTTAGAACTTAACGGTGGATTTTAATGATTCTGAGCTTAAAATTTTTTTTTTTTTTTGTTATCTGTATAGTGGCTCGGAAGTTCTATAATTATTGAGGATTTAATAACAGTTTTTATGGTAAAAAACGGATTTTTTTACTTTATTAAGGGTGAAAAAAAATTTAATTTGAATTTATAAATAGTGACATCTGATAGAGTTTCAACATAGCTCTTTTATCTATTTTAAATGATTTTGATAAGTTATTTTGTTCAGTTTTTATTAAAGAAATAATAAAATTTTTTTGGGAAATCACTCATATCCCTATAAAAAACTAACAGCTTGTGATTATAAAAAAAATTATATAAATTTTCTATTTATTTTTCCAGCTGTCCATAACAAAATTAAGTTTTATACCTCATAAAGGACTTCATAACAATTTATATAGTCCAAAAATTTTTTTTCGCTTATTGATGGTTAAAAATTTTTATTTAGAATTTTAAATAGCAATATTTGATAGAACTTTTAACTAGCTATAGTTTACATTTCGAATCATCTTTATAAGTTATTTTGTTTCGTTTTTATTCAAGAAATACTACGATTTTTGTGGAAAATCAGTTATATTTCTGTAAAAATCTAAAGATTTGTGGTGATAAAAGTATTTTTATAAATTTTTTTAGTTGTCCTTTTAAATATCTAGAAAAAATTTGAGTTTTGTACCTTCTTCAGGTTTTTCTACTAATTTTTGATGTTCAATAATCATTTTTCTGCTATTTTTGGGGTAAAATAGTTTTAATTTTATTTTATAAATTAATATATCTCACGGAGCATTAAGACAGATTAGTTTTTCATTCTTCATTATCTTTTCATCGAAGAAAAATTACAATGTTTTTGAATAGTCTGTCATATATTAAAAATTCTTCGAGTGATTTCGATGATTGAAGGTTATAAATGTTCGTTTTTATATCCTTATATCGGTTCCAAAAAAAAAATCCAAGTTTCATACCTAATTTAGGTTGTTATAACGATTTATCATGTCAAATACGCGATTTTTGGCTACTTCTGGGGTAAAAAATTTTAAATTTGATATCTTTAATTGTATCTTATAGCGCAATAAAACAGCTTTATTCAAAAAAAAATTTTTTTTTTCTATGTCGTTTTTTTCATTAAAGATATGCAAATTTTTTCTTAAATCAGTCGTATCTTACAAACCTTCCGAGTGATATCGATTATCTAGGCCTCAAAATGTTTCTTTTTACATCCTTTATTGGTTCACAAAAAGATTTGACGTTTTATACCTTTTCAAGTATGGTATTACCATTCTTTCTGCTAAAAAAACGGTTTGTGCTGTTTTGGTAGTGAGAATGTTTTATTTTGATTTTGTAAATAGTTATATTCTACAGATAATTCAATAGATTCATACAATTAATAATCTTTTAGTCACAAGATTATTATATTACGTATATCGATTTTAGTAGTAAGTTCTAGTTATTAGTTCAATTGTTAATAATTCAAAAAAATTTCGAAATCAACAATATTTTTGGCACTATTCGGGTAAAAATCATAATATTATTTTTTAAATAATTCCACATTATAAAGCATGAAAACAGTTTTCGTGCACATTTTATATCATTCTAATGTTTGATTAAAATTTTTTTTAGTTAAATAGTTGCAGAAGAATGTTGTTGAGGAAGCTTTGTGCTAATTTAATGTCAGCGTACTTAATAATAAACTAACAAGTACGCGTATCGGATGGTTTTTGTTAAGTATGTAATAAACACATAATATGGAAGAAAACCGGAAAAATCAATTAGATTAGTCCAAGAGTTACCCATTTAACTTGCAATCTGTTTCAATTCTACGATTATTATTTCATAAATATTTAAGGGAAAAAGAATGTATTGGATGCCTTTACATCGCATTGCATTATTATTCGTACCAAGCATTTCTGTAATAAAAAGAAGCTTATATATAAATAGGGTAAGAATCTATCTTCATATTCCGCTTGTCCCACTATACAATAAACACAGACATATTAACAGACACAGCAATTGGAAAAAGATATAAAAATCATGGTATTTGCCGCGAGCGTCAGAAGAAGTAAATAGCGCGAACAACAGAAACCTTTCTCCGCTTAAGGTAGTTGTATCCCATATTAAAATAATGATGAGATCTTTATGTCACTTTGCACATAGCTAACATAATATCTAATAATTACTCCACGACATATTTGTGAGGCTAGGGTTCTGAGGAGGTAAAATATCAGTGTTCATGTTTTTGATACTTTAACAAGGATGCTTATGGAGAAATGCCTTTTTCTATGCTTTAATGACGTATATCATATGGAATAATGATTAATTTTTGACGATATTAGTTTGTGTGTTACAAAAATATCTAAGGATATTATTGAATTTTACAAATCAACTCAAGGGTGTTTGTGATATAAGAAATACATTAACAACCGTCGTAAATACTGCTAACTCGTAAATACCACACTATCGAGTCTGAGGTCAAATCTGCTTCTGACTAGCGTAGTAGGGATACAACTACCTTAAGCAACTACAAGTTACGATACACAATACGTTATCACGTTTAAATTCGTTTAAATTTTTATGGGCATGCTAATCATGCAATGTAATTACGAACTTCAAGTTCTTTGATAGTCATATTTAAGTCTTTAGTATACATATTTACATTGATAAGAGCTTTATTTGATTTTATTTGACACACCCACACACTAAATGAAAAAAAATTCAACTGTTTTCTCTATTTTAATTTTTCACAAAATTTCAATCTCCCCCCCCCCCTCCCTGCCACCACACGTTAACCAGACTATACACACGTTCAAAGCTATCTTCTACACCCTTAAATATTAAATTATTAAGAATTATAGCTTATTAAATTATGTTATTGTAGAGCCAAAATTAAGTCAAAAACTACCTAATACTTATTTTTTGAACCTTTCGTACATCATAACAAATTGTAAATAAGACAAAATTTTACAAAATAACTGAAATTTATCGTCCCTCTTTTCTATTTGCATTTTATAAACAAGATTGTAGGTTTTTAAAGATCTATAAATCAACACAAATATTAGGTGATTCTCTAATGAGTTTTTACTTTTTTGCACACAATCAAACTACTTTATTACATTGACACATATGCATGTAGAGACGAAAATGTATTTTTTAAGATAACACCTAGACGAGAAAGTGGTAAATATTTAATGACAACTAAAACAAATGTACAGCGACAAAAATAAAGAATGAAAATGAAGATTAAATAAAAAGTTTACATTAAGTTCCAAAAAGGGGACATTAGATGCAGATAAACAATAAAGGAGAAGGATGTCATCAAAGCTCTTCATTTTTATAAAGGAATTGTAAAAAACAGTATTATATGTAAGCTGTTTAAATCTGGACGTAGTAAAAGCTTCATTATTATCTGAGCCGCTCAAGACCCTCATTGCATGTGTAAACAAATATTAAATAAATGATTCTTATAACATAATGTAAATCATCCCGAGCACAAAAAAAATCACTATAACAATGTGCAAGTCAGCCGTACGATTTTTAAAGCGATATTTAAAGCTCAAAATTGTAATGTCAAATACATGAAAAAATTATAAAAGTTTTTGTTTAACGTATAATTTTTTTTTTGAACGTGTTTGTGTATCGGTCTTCAGTTAGAAATTTTTTAATTCATTTCCATGTAAATTCTAAGGTGTCCAATGTATCTAGAAAAGTTTGACATTGAAAAAGAAATTATCAAACAGCATTTATAATGCAGTTGAAATTTTATATATTTTAGGTAAGTATATATTGCTTTGATCTATTTTTCGGTTACTTTATTAAATTCACATGTAAAATGTCTGACATATCGAATGTAAGTGCATAGCTTGATGTAATTACACGTATCTAGTATAACTGTATATTCTGATAAAATAATGACCAAAGTTGTGATTATCCCAAGTAGTCATATTCATTAAAGAAAACAGAACACGGCTGTAAACAACTTTAGATAACAACATAATAATATTCCATTTATGTTATGATACATTTACTCTTGATATTTTTACATTTTCTTTTTGCGAAAAAGATAATTTTTCTTCCAAATGAACTAATTTTAGACGAATCACAAACAAAGAATTTTTTATGTATGTATATGTCGAAATCCGGCAGATGTTTTCGCGTGGTATACTTTCAAAACGCAAAAGTTCATGTTCTGCGAGTGCTCGTTCTCTTCGTCTTCAACCAGGGAACACGGTTTGCCCCGCAGGACGCCCATTCTTTTCACCCTGGAAAAAGATACGTCAAGAAAACTGAACGCTTGAAAAATGAAACGATTGGCGTTTTTAAATAAAATTTTGGATTTACTATCTTGACCATAACTTAACCAAGAAATTTTGTCAATTGCTTCCTAAAATGGCAGTCGGAATCTCTTATCACAATCTTTAATGTATGCCCTGGTAGGACTCAAAATTTTGATTCAGTCAAAAGTTACGAGCGATTTGAGTTGGTGCTTAAAATAAGCCAAAACCTTTGATCGACGAGATTTGACGTTATTTAAGCTCAAAATTCATTTGCCTGTAACTTTTGATTAGATTAACCTTTTTTACCGTATCAGGGATAAAATTAAAGCTCTTTTCCAGCACTATCGATTACTATCCGGTCAAAAACGCATAATATATTAAGTCGAACAACAATCAACAATTAAGGTTTGTATAGGGGGAAACTCGGTAAAAATTATAGACGTACTGTTTTTGTTGTTGATCGACTCTGGTTAAAGTTATGGAAGTTTATTGACAAGCATTCGATAGCGTTTAAAACAGGCTTCAATTTTAGCCTTGCTTAAGCTCAAAATGTGACTCAGGAGAAAAGTTACGAGGGATTTAATGTAGGTATAAAATTGGTTAAAATGATCTGTTTTGAGATTTTTCATGATTGTTATCGTAAACTCCAAACCTTCGTAACTTTCCTCCTAATTACCACTTTGAGCTCAACCGGTTCTCAAGTTAAAGCTCCTTCTAAGCACTATCAATTGTTTCTCAAGTAAAACTTATAACTCAAATGAGAGTAGAGCCTTAACTGAAATCGTACAACTGATTTATAGCAAAATCTTTCTATTATAAACATCAACTGTTATGCAACTCACCTTAAATTTAACGTCTTCAATTTGTCAGTAATCGATAGCGCTTGGAACCAGCTTCAATTTGAGTACTGGTCAAGCTAAAAATGTTAATCGGAAGAAAAGTATCAAAGGTTTTAAGTTTACGATAAAAATCTCATTTGCAGCCGAAATAGATAATTTTGGCTGATTTTATACCTTACATTAAAACCCTCGTACTTTTTCTCCTGAGTCACATTTTGAGCTGAACTAGGTCTCAAATTAAAGCTCGTTTCAAGACCTATTAAATGCTTGTATAAGAAATCCCGTAACTTCAATCAGAGTCGAAACACAACGAAAACAGTACGTCTATAACTTTTACCGAATTTCCTCCTATACAAACCTTAATTGTTTATTCTTTGTCATGTAAAAGCCCAGAAAATGTTAAATTTCATCGATGAGAGGTTTTGGCTTATTTTAGGCACCAACTTGAATCGCTCGTAACTTTTACCTCAATGAATATTTTGAGTCCTACTAGGGCTCAAATTAAAGCTTGTGATAAGAGCTTTTGATTGTTATTCAAGAAATATTTTTTTTTAAATTTCTGGGTCAAGTTACGGTCAAAATAGTAAATCTAAAATTTTATTTAAAAACGCCAATCGTTTCATTTTTCAAGCGTTCAGTTTTCTTGACGTATCTCTTTCCAGGGTGAAAAAAATATGTTTTTCGCGGGGCAAAACGTGTTCCCTGGTTCAGGACGAAGAGAACAAGCACTCGCAGAACATTAATGTTTCCGTTTTGAAGGTATCCCACACGAAAACATCTATTGAAAATTTTAAATCCAAAAAGTGCATATTTTTTCCGGATTCCGACTTATATCTTTCTATATTATGTAGTGCTTTTGAAGGGTTTGTCCCCGACGCCCTACTACCTCCTACGGTCTCGCTACAGCCGAACTACACTCTTCAATAGAAAATAATGAGGGAAAAATAGTTGGTTTTTATTGAAAAATGAAGAGGGTCGATATTATTTACTAAGTGGGTTACAAAACATTTGTTCTTAAAGTTTAAGGTGGTTCAAACCAAAAATAATTGTAAGAATAATAAAATAAAATATTAAGAAATGTTTTTAAGCCACACTCAACTTCCCCTTGAAATTTCAGACGAGTTACTCGAAAAAAAAAAACGGTAGAAAAATCGTTTTGAATATGCTGTCGTAATATGGGCTATTACAGAAAGCATTACATTATTAAATTATGAAAGTTCGAAGCCATGTCTGCACAATCTTAAAGTGATTGTTTTCACTAATATTTTGGAAACGAATGTAATTTGCAATCACATAAAATTTGTAGCCGATAATGGCTAACACCCTCTCCAATTTTATTGAAGCCGATCGTCAATGCAGCCTAAGGCTCACCAGAAGCCCGATATACAAATGAACACACATAGTTTCGTTCTAAAGTGGAGCAGACAATCGGAGTTCTGACTAATACATGATTATGTATAAAAAGGACAAGAAAATTGTATTATAATCCAGTGAAAGTAGCGAAAATTATTGCTGCATGCTCTGTATTACATAAGATCCGCTTGATGAAAACTTTCAATCTACGTGGCTTTTTACGTGGAAAGAGTTCTTCAAAAATAAAAATAAAAATTTTGCGGCAATAAAAAATTGTTTCTGTGAGCACATAAAATCAGATTATCTTAAAAAAAAATTAATAAGTTGAAAAAAAAAGAAAAAAACTATGTCGGCATGCGGCGCTCCAGGCTTGAACCTTGGATGTCAAAATACAAACTCGAGTATCTTACCCACTTGGCTAGAGTGGATTTTATCCAAGGAAAATAATTTTAGTCATTATAGCTTACAGCTGCCAATAGTATTTGTTTTAAAATTTTTGAAGCGAAGCTTCTACACGGACTTTCTGGGCTTTCGTCGCGCGACTACTCTAAGCGTCAGTAGCGTTACACGATATATACACACTGAAAAAATTTTGGCGCGGCTGGCGCTCTGACGCGACGGTCCGTGACATATGCCGAATAGGTATAGCAGCTACCGACTCGAGCTCCAGCGTAGCAGTTAAGCCGAGCGGGGTGATCAGCGCCTCGAACCGGAGCGCTGGGCGATCCGTTCACGTGATAGAATAGCAGGTACTGTATACATCATCTAGCAATATGGAAAGTTTGAAGACACGAGCGCTCCAGTTTTGAGCGCCCAGCGCTCCGGTTCGGCTTTTCTTCTGCTCTATGGCATGCTGCGCACAGCTCAGTCATCTATAGAATGCCAGCAGCGCTAAAAATTTTCCAGTGTACCCGTACTCATACATACCCGTACTCAAACAAAATATAATTTTTAATCAAAACAAAATTGATAAAACTTTAATAGATTGGTTGAAATTTAATTAAAAAGATGAGTTAGCAGAGTCTATAAAATATGTTAACATTCCAGAATATTACATGCATGATAACCAATCTGAAAATTGGGTAAAACGTAAATATGTGAAAACAATTATACTATTGGTAGATTAAATGCTGTATTACCAAAAGATCAAGAAATATTTCATTTGATGCTCGTATTAAATAAAGCCAAAGGCAGAATATCTTTTAATGATTTAAAAGAGAGAAAAGAGTACGTTATGATTACAAAAAAATGCTATTAACAGGGGGCTAGTCTACCATAATTCTCACATTTGAAATTTTTTTGAAGATGCTTGTATAGTTATGAGTAGGTTACCATTTTAGTTACGAACATTTTCTGCTTGGTTCCTTCTGTCAGAAAACCTTTAAGGATATGTGATTTAAAATAAATTTAAAAAAATTTAGCAAAGATTTTTCTGAAGACGGTGACGATAAAAGTCTTTCACACATTAACCAAATTTTTAATTATGACAATTTATCATGTACAGAATTTGAATTACCTGAACCTAAGACGATTGAATCAAAAAATTTTGAGAACGACGATACAATTACAATCAACAGAAAACTATTTCGTACATTTTTTTCTTTAATTAAATCATGATTAAAGATACATTTTCCAAAAAATTATAAGATCAATTAAAAAAGTTGTTTCTGTCGACTGTCCTGGAGAATCTGGTAAAACATTTTTGGACAAAACAATATTTTTTTTCATTTGTTGGACAAGAAAATTTTCTCAATGACATGGACAGCCTCCAAGGCATAGCCTCCATGTTACATCCTAGAGGAATGACAAGCCATAGAACTTTTAGATTAACTTTAGATTGAGGGTGGCTCTTTACACCTGTAATATCTATTAATTTAATGGTTATTGGAATTTTTCAAAGTAGTAATGTGTTCAGCGTAACATGAGCATTCTTATCTCAGTTTTTTATTTTGATACTTCGTGTTTCATCTAGTATTTCATCCAAATAATATCAAGTTTTATATGCTTGGCATTAAAGCCTATGTTGAGAAAGGGAACTATAAAGCATCGTTCTTGACAATTAACGTGGCTAAAGATCTCTAATTTTAGGTAGAGATTCGTTTAGTCATGAAGAATAAACTATTGAAGTTTAGTTTACATTCTCCGTATTTTATCATGCTGAATAGATACCTCAGGTGTTATCAAAAGCATTATCTTAGAATCAGAATTAGATTTAAAAAAATTGTGGTAATCTGATGTTATTATATGGAATGAAGCTTCAATGATACCTAAAAAACCATTGGTTATCGTTGATGGCACTCTACGTGATTTATCAAAAACTGGTAACACAATTTATTAGTAAATTAATAGTTTCAGGTGGACCAAGATTGACTATACTAATTTTCAAGCTGATTCTTCTTCTGTCATGAAAGGTATACTTGGTTTTTTTAGAAAAAATATGAATTTTTTATTTAACCTATGATGATTCATTTATTGTTAAAATGTATTACTTTCTCACATCTTAATATTGAATAGCTTTTCTCAAGCAGAATACAAAGATAAATTATACTAATTTGTAAGATTATCCTTTTTCTGCGATAAAAGTTATATATGTATTTTTTCCGAAATTATGAATTTTCGCTCGAATGTAAGAAAATGTATTTAGTGTCGATATTTATTACTTTCCTACAGCTTAAAAGATTATTACCTGTCGTTTAGCACCATGATAAAGTCAAATATTTCAGTTTTCAAATGTTTTGATAATGATTGAACTTAACTAATCAACTACTTGGTGTGATGATTATTTTGGTAGTAGTCAAGAAAAAAACACTCAGTTTATTTAACTACTACGTACAACTCAAATAAAAAAGACTAATTTTGTAAAATGTTAATTACAGTGTACTTTCAGTTAGTTACTTGAACAGCACGACGCCAGC
>JAPYYV010013091.1:0-10009 GCA_030522625.1 Copidosoma aretas
TTTTTTCAATTTTTGGACTTGTTCCACCACTTTTAAAAATCTGAAAAAATTCAGAAACATTTTTGGCATAAAAATAGATAACATATATTTTTTCTAGCCACCCATTTTTTTTGTTTTTTTCAAAAGTATTTTAAAAATTTCAAACGCTTGTGAAATTTTCAATTTATAGCCAAAAATTCTAAAAAAATTCATACCTATTTTTAACATAAAAATACATTACTGTGGATTTTTTTAGATTGTTTCATTATCTCTGAGCCAAGAAAATAAAAAAAAACCAAAAAAAACTAGATAATTTTTTTTGAGGCTAGGTTTGCACATTTTGGTCTGAAAACTAGTACAAAGTCATCATTTTTATTGACAAATATGCTCAAATTTTTGCGACCAGATCCCTTCAAGGCAGTTTTCACTATCTTAACCGGCTAGACCCTTTAAAAGTAACCGCGAAAAGGGAGCATTTAAGACCCTTGTCAATGCACCATGTAGCGAACCAGTATGTGTCGCTCCCGATGTGCCAAAATTTTTATTGTCACGACAGACGCATCAGATTACGCGATTAGAGCGATCCTTAGTCAGGGAGCTATCGAAAAAGATAGACCGAACGAGCATGCATCACGCTGCCTTAAATGAAACAAACTCAGTTACCTGACATACGACAAGGAGTTATTGGCGATTGTATTTGCAAAAGAGCGATTTAGACCATATCTATACGGACTCAAATTCACGGTGGACACAGATCATAAGCCGCTCAAACAATTTTACTCTAAAAAACTAGACATTCGTTTTAACAGGCTCAGAACTTAGAGGATATGAGTTCAAAGTTATACACCGCCCGGCCATAAATAATCGACCACCAAACGCATTATCGCGAAACCCAGTATTACAGGAGAAACAGGCAAATCCAGAGCTATTAAGACCAGAATTTTACGAACCAGCCGATCAACAAAAAAGAGAGGGAGAAGGCGATAGTGACGGATCACCGGCAAGGGTTCACAAATTTCAGGCAAAAATAAAAGAGAGAATACAAGGAATTACAAAAAAATTTAAATAAAATGCGCAGGCTCAGATACATCGGACGATGAAGTTCGAAAGAAAAAATAACCCTACGACGAGCACATCGAGAATCAATTAAATATAAGCATCGATGAGCAAGCAATGGCAAGGCAGACTCAGATTCAGAGTAACCGAACCAGGAGGAGTGCCTACTAAGATCACAAAGGCGTACAAGAAAATATATAGTACGTAATATTAATTATAAGGATGGAAAGAAAACGGCAGCAGTAATAACCACACCGGGGAATAAAGCCATTTCGCACAAACTGACGGAAAATTGGGTTACGTAATAAAAGAAATAGGATTAAAAAAAGAAATAAAATTTACGAGTACATTAGCATTAGTACAAGCGAGAAAATTGTCGCGAAAAATAAGTAAAAGACTGCTCGACAGCTTGCACCGACAGAAGCCGCAGTTCTCGGTTACACCACAAATATTTAAGCCTTAAAAAGAAATAATAATAGCCAACCGCGACATGCCACGAACTTCGGACCCAAGCGCAGTAGACGATACAAAAGATCAGGGACATGGAGCCGAAAGACTTTCAGAGACTACAAAAATAAAGCATACCGCCACGCCAGGCATGAACGCAATATAAGAGCTAAATATACGCGACCTATTATAGGGTAGGTCAGACGAATTACGGGTACAATAAATGGTTAATATCAAACGACGTGATGTACTAGGTGAGTAGAGTATGAGAATTGATGTATGGGAGCCTAAAGAAATCACGCCGACACCACACGATACCATCTAAGAAGAGAATAAAGCAACGCATAGTGTGAGCGTTAAAAGGCTAACAGAGACAACTGTACTCTTAGATAGATGGCTGGAATTTTTAAACGATAAAACACAGAGAAAAACGAATAAATGTGCTGTCCTAGATGTAACATTTACTAAAATAACGGGGCTACCGCACGACCCACCTGAAAACTACCTGTTTGACACCTTAACATTTTTATTGCATCTTGACATTCCTTCTGATGACCTATAGGCGATTTTACGTGACTTTAAATGAATACGAAATTGTAGAAAGCCAAAGGTGACAGAAAAAATACTCAAATCACAAACAAGCTGTGGAAATGGTAATTGCATATATATATTGTCGCAAGAATTCAAGAAAAATGTATGCGTACACTTCGCATAAACAAACGGTTCATACCTTTACTTGCACTAAATATCATCAGAAGACGAGGGGTTTTACCACATACATCTAGAGGGCGTGGGTAATAACGCACATTAGACACCTTTAATACAATTATCCGACGGAAAATAGCCAGGTAGCAAACCAAACTGCGAGGCCCACGAAAATTACCAAGATGAATGTAAAAGTAAGAAGGGCAGCTATAGTAAAGACGACAGGATAGACCGAGGTAGGCAAGAAAGATATAATAAAAATCATTTAAGACGAAAGCAAGACCATCCTGAAAGAAGAACGGACACAGATGAACATACCGGAAAACGGAAAGGAGACAAGCAGCCGATTAGCAGCGATGATGACAACCCTGAAAAAACAGGAGAAGAGAGAGTAGCGCAGGTTTACGAATTGAACAGCGCTCTATGCGAAGCAGAGAGCGAGAAGGAAGCTAATATAGCCATACACCCACCATCGATAGAGAAATATAGAGTGTGCAGGACGCGCCTGCCAACCAAAATGCCACCGTGGGCAGCAAAAAGGGGGAGGATCCACCCTTGTGCCAATAGCTAAAGAAAATCGAAAATCATTCTTTTAAATATTTCGATAATCTGGTGTTTATGAAAACGGTACCCTATACGGAAGCCATAGACGCACTACACAAGAGAGGATAAATTAATCCGACACGCATGAATAACGAAGAAAGGATCGTAAGAGAAGCCAAATTGACAAACGTAAAGAGACTATCAGTTATGCACATGTACGTAAAGAAGCATTTCGAAGGAACAGGGCTTAATTCAAACATTAAAAAATGTATTAAGGCACTTCAAGTAATAATAGTAACAAATAATATAAAAACGATTGGTATCGTTAGGAACCTAGCGATCCTAAACCTAGCCCAGTGAGAATACTTTGTCGACACCTTTGAGAAAATATTCAAAGATGTTAGACTAGCAGTAGTACTCTACACAAACACCCTTAAAAATCCGCCTACGAGTCAGAGATTAAAAATCATTAGGGAGTACCACAAAGCAGCAATAGGAGGACACAGAGGCATCAACAAAACGTACAGCAGGATCGCAAAAGACTACTACTGGAGGAATATACCCCTGGACGTGAGACAAGACAGTTGAGGATCTCTTTAATTTCAGACGAAAAAACTTGTCAGAGTAAAAACAAAGCAAGCCATGCTTATTACCGATACACCAAGTAGGCCGTTCAAAAAGAATTTTATTTACTTTTACGGACCTGTCAGTAAGCCCTCAGCGAAACAGTACACACACATACTATCTATGCAAGACCAGCTGAGAAAATTTATCGTTTTTGCACACGTGAAAAAGGCAACAGCTGAAGAATCTGTTAGAGCGATCATGGATATTTTCATAGCATACTTCTGGCCACCTGCACATTTATTATCAGACCAGGGCACTCATTTCATGAATAAAAGCATGGAAGAATCAGCAAGACTATTTAAAATAAACAAAATTGACAAACAGCACAGCATACCACCCTCAAACAAATCGCGCCATCGAACAAATGCATCACACACTTATGGAATACATAAAAGCCTATGTAGAGCCAAACGATCAGTTAGACAAACATTTGCCGATGTGTACGCAATTGTATAATACTACGGACCATAAAAGCACGGGACACTCACCCCACGAACTTGTTTTCGGTCGTAGAGCAAGAACACCTTCTAGTTTTAAAATATTACCCGGCAGCCGGACATCGAACGAATATCTTAAAGAGCTGGTAAGACTACTAACGGAGAGGAGAACCATTGCCGCAATGTATAAGGTGCCAGCAAAGTACCGGTAAAAGTATTATTACGATCGTAAATTAGACTAAAGATACTACCTTAAGGGAGAAATAGTTAACGTGTTAAAAGAACCATCAAAACAAAGTATGACCCACAGTATGAGGGTCCGTACGAAATAGCTAGCATCGATCATACAAAAAAGAATGTAAAGCTTCAAAGACAAGACGAGATAAGAATATCTTACGGGGATTAAATAAAAAAAGCATGTGTGGTAAAGAGGCCGCTAGAGAATATAAATAGCGAAAGGGACATCTAGGTACGGACTTAAACATGCATTTTCGCTCAAAACTTCCGCAGCCCCCGGATGCTTAACATTCATTAAAATACAGCTACCGTTATGTACAAGAAGCCGTACAAAAATGTGCCTGATCTACTTGATAGTTCATAAACAATGGAATCTGCAACTGAAAAACTTGAAAATTTGAAATTGTTGTAAAAAATTTTAAGCGATCATATATTACCGTATTTAGTTCTACCTACTAATGTGATTTTACATTACAATATCTAATTTATTAATCAACAATTCTATTATAATGAACTTAAATTTCGCGATAAAAACAGTTTGGATCATATTTGCACATTTAATATCTTTTAGGTATATTACAATTGATTAATAGTTGTAATTGCATTGCATTGCTTAAAAATCTTTACAATTGTTAAAAAGAAGATGTTACTGTTTGACCAATAGAAGTAAAGACACTTTTATATTTTTGAAATATCACATTGACTTTTTTTTTTAATGAAGACTTAAAAGTGAAGTAAATTATGGTTAAAGCGCTTTATTTTCGAAGAAGTGCTTTTGCAACTGCTAACGGCTCTTTGTATTATTACTACGACGAATTATTACACAAAGTTTTCCAGAACCGTGTCAAAAGTTGATCAGTGAATGATACATCCCCTTCTGGAAAACTTACAATCAAAATATTAACAATATCGGCATTCCCTATTGCTTCCAAGGTCCAGGAAAATTTATATTTTTTAATATAGCTGTTTTCCATTATGTTTTCGTGTCAATTACACAGACAAATAAAAACCAAAAAGTTAGTGCTTGCATAGGTTATTAATATCTCCCTTTTCTGTACAATTGGACAGAAATTTCTATATGATACAAAACAAAAATAGAAAATTTCAAAAAATATACAATTCTTACCATATGTAAAATATACATAATATCTCTAAATGACTCTCTCCCTGTCCAATTTGCTTAGCCTATTATAAATCTTGGTAAATCGATAAGTTTGAATTTTTCCCCGTTTAAAAACTTTTACCAAAAGTGAATCTTAAATTTATAACAAAAACCTTTTCCCACCGGATTTAAACTCGCGACCTAATGCATTTGAGCCGTGTACCGTGTCGACTTAACCAAAAGCTAACTCTTCATGCTAGCTACTTATCACTTTCATCGATATTGCGGTTTGTAACGTACTTTTGATATAAATATTTATATTTTTTTTTTTATGTCTTTGATTAAAAATCTTGTATTATAAATTCATATACCATTTTACAATTAATTTACTAAGTTTATTCAAACATTAAAAAAACAGATATCAGTTGCAGCTTTTTTAAATAATATTTTTTCTAATTATGTAAGAATATTTCTTTGATTTTATTAATTTGTTAATTTTAAAATGAATAAATATTTCTTATCCAAATTTTTTCACTTTAAAAAAAAATATTTTAACCAGTTTTTACAATCATAACCCTTTTAATAATTTTTTTATACATATGTTCCTTATTATGATAAATCATTTGACATTTAATGAATCGTATTCTTTTAAATTTTTTTCATTGATAAATAAGGAGATTTTTGAATTACAATACTATTATTGACTTGTAATATGACCTGATTTAAGAACAAACAGTACTTCTAAATGTATATCATTCTGATCTTACGCAAGGTAAGTGCATCATTTATTAAAAATTAAAACATTTTTTGAAACTACACTACAATGTAATACATCCTAATTCGAATAATCGTTACACCATTTCCAAGACATTGTTGTGGGCCATTTATAGGGGCTTTAGTAAGTAATGGTACAAACCCGAAAATATTCATGTCAGTTGTTATTACTGCTGTAAGAACATGTGCGTGAGCAGCATAATATATATGTATAGCTGTATGGTAAGCAAACATGAACGGCTGTCACGTACATTTCGTTCAATTGCTGCATTTGTTTTTTCTTGGAATAAATACAGAAAGTTTAAAATAATAAAAAATTTACTGTAAGTAATCTATATCAGCTTACGATCACAAGTACTTAATAGATTACTATTTTTTCATCAATACTTGCACTAAAATTTTTAAATATTTAAAAGTGGGTGCCTTCGGTCTCAACAAAATAAAATTTTCCGCTACGACCCTGCTATAACTACGACTCGATCAATACTCTACGGAATATTTGGAATTTTTCCTGGATTACCTAAATTCTCCGAGGTACCATCTGAAAGCTAAGGATTTTTACTATAATTCAGTAACTTTTAATGTGTAACTAATTTATTACAGTTACGAATAAAAGATGCATATAGGTTGCATAAAAAATGTTGACCATTAGAGTTATACAGTTCATGCTAATACAGGCGTAACAGCTGGAAACATCGCCAAACCTATTACAGAATGAATCACATCGACGTATATAGTGGTAAAATCAGCCGCATCTACTCATAGTATTGGCCGATGATGTATAACTCTATACATTAGTGCACAAGTTTAAGAAAAAAAAGTTTTATACATTAATGCCACTTATCATTAAAGTTATTACAAACACACGATTCTATAATTGCTTATAAAAAATTACAACAACTTCACTCTTCTAATACCTTTATTTATAAAAACAATAAATAGTTTTAACTTTTTTTTTCAAACGATTATTAGGTTGAAGTCTACTGGGTTATTTGGTTAAATTAGTATGAGAATAATTTTTGTGCTGTTCTTCGAAATTACTTTAAATTATTAGGAACATTATTTAATAATAAATATTGTAATTGCCCGAGTTCATTTGAGGTTTGGGTTTTAGGGAAGTAAGATTTAATTAATTTGAATTTAATATCGAGCTAGAGTGCACGGGTTTTCTATGTATTAACTGATTTATTAGCGGTACTACTTTTTGTCACGGTTTTTATTCATAGGATATATTTTATGTGAATTCCGTCTTGAGCTAAATTGTACGGGTTTTTTAGTATTTGTTTTATTAGCAGTATTATTTACAGCGGAGTTTTCTGTTTCCGGCCTTAGTAGAGCAAAGTCCGTTATTATTGACGTAGTAGCAGAACATTGTATGCAAGCAAATGTCTTCTTCTTGAGAAATACAGAGCTCACTTGCCCTAAAATCTGATTATTTTTGTACTTTGTCAATAGCATGTGCAATCCAGCTATTTTCGTCTATTTGCATCATAATCGAAAGTATAATACAGTAAATGTAACACACCATTACAGTACGCATAATTTACCGAAACATATTGCAAATCATATGTTGTATTAAATAACATAGTTCCCGATTGGAAGATCGTAGTCAATGACTGCGCAGGTACAGTTTGTTGGATTGTAGCACAATCATGGTTTGCAAACACCTGTATATTATCTTTCACCATGTGCATAAATCGGTTTCTATGCCCAATTTCTGCAATAGAGTGTTAGAATCCTATATTCTTTCTTCCGAAACCCAATAGAATACTTTGTTTTTACTCTTAATTAGTAAGTAAATGATCTATTATTAAGCAGTATAAGCATGCAAATATATTTGATTATTTATTTATTGGTACATCAGTTATATTATATTTTTACTTCCTATTAAGCTTGACTGTATGGGTCTCCCAATATCTGTTCTATCACTTGCATCACAGTCGATCATGTTTTATTGTTTTGCGTGTATCTATCGGCCAATAAGTCGTGCAAACAAAACAAAAAATCCCAAAGGGCTGCACAGTGTGACATTTTTGATTTTTTAGTATAACAATCAACTGTGATTGAACAGAACATTCTATCATAATAACTCCTTTTCCTAGAGGATAGTGATGCGCTGTAGAATGGAGAAAAATTGTTTAAAACTTTAAAAAATTTCTAATGTTAGGAAATTTATAATTTTTCTTGATTTTTTTTTAAATTTTATTATAATCTAAGTAATTTCGGTCTAAAAAATAGAGTCTACTTCATTTTTTCTACTATATCAATATTCTTAATAAAAAAAAATGCATAGCATATTATATCTACCGGGTTTTATGACGCATAACCTGAAAAAAGCATTACATGACCCATTTTTTAGGGTTTCTTAAAGATTTTAAATAAACAACGCTTACGAAGTTAAATTTTAAAAGTGACAGTAAAATAGGCCGAAAAATTGCTCTTGTGATCAGTTTAGGCCTTTATGACCTTCAAAATAATATGAGAAATATAATTTCTTACATATTTTACTTTTGTAAATAATAAGATTAAGCGCACCATGCGTAACTAATGATTTCTTATAATAAACATAGTAGCAGGTCCTTAAGTGCAGAAATATTAGCCAGTTAGCTCGAAAGATTCTTTTAGGTTACAAAATTGATAAAAATAATTAATTTGTCGAACAATCCATTCCAAAAAAAAAAAATTTAAAAAACAAAAAATCCTTTTTATTTCTCCTTACCGATCAATAATCTTCTTGCCAAAACATCAAACTTTGTATGTTAGACGATTGCCTATACATTTCACGACACATAACGTCAAAAAAGCTTTGATCAAGCGATTGTTAGGTTTTCTTGTAGATTTTTGATGAAATAAATTCGGCAGAGCTTAATTTAAGATAGATTATGATAAAATGTGCCTAAGTAATGCTATTGTCAAAAGGTTTAGTTACCGTGACCTCGGGATAATTTGTAAACATTTAAAAAATTATTCTTAATTTAAAGTAATTAAATAAACCATGCTCTAAAGTTTTCTTTTTTTTACAATAGTAGCCACAACATTATTAGTAGGGGAAATAGACAAGAAGTCAAGAAAAATTTCATTGTATGTTAGAGAATTTCTGAAAATTACTGGATTTTGAAAACTTTACTACAATCGAAGAAATTATAATCAAACAAAACCTTAATTTTAATCAATCGTCAATATTCTTAATAAAAAAAAAGAAATAAACTCAACACAGCGGAGAATTCTAATCAAGTCTTATGACAGATAAGCTCGGAAAAGCTGTACTTTCACTATTTTCAATCTTGTTTTAAAAACTTTTGTTAAGGAAAAATTAAAGAATTATCACAAGCATCACGGACGATATTAATGTATGCCAAAGTTCTACATACACAAGAAAAATAGTATGATTTCGTGCGATTTATTTTTTCTCGTATACTTACGATCAAAAAATTTGTGCAAATTAAATGTAGGTACCCTTGACAGTACAATTTTTCAAGTTTTCTAAATTATGTAAAATTAAGTAAAAATTTAATAATATTTAATGTACCACTAGGCCAATTTTTTTGGTACTTATTCATTGACTTTTAGATCTTATTTCCCCTTCTATTGTTTTTTTTTCGTTATTTGATATTGATTAATATTATTTTTGGATCAAACAAATAAAGACTTCTGTTGTCAAATGTTCGATAAATTTAGAAAACTTTACTAAATCGTACTGTCAGCGTTATATAAATTAAACGTACACAACTTTCCTTTTCAGACATATGTGAGAAAAAGTAGTTAATACGAGATTAAATAATTTTTTTTGTAAATTTAGAACTTATTTAGAAGTTAACAAAAAACCTATAGTTTCCATGAATTTCTTAAGCTACAAAGAATTTTTCTGTATTTTTTGTCAATTTCCTGTACTAATAAAGTTATGGCCATGATTATGGAAAAAAAAGATTATAGAAGAGGACTTATTGAATCACGTTAGTTGAAAACTAATTTTTGAAATGTGTACAAAATTCAATGAGATTAGTGTATCCAAACTTTTTTACATCTGCATCCCTTAGGCATATTTTATAAAATCTTATTTGTAATTTAGTTCTGCTGGATTTCTTCTATCGAAAATCTTTAA
>JAPYYV010013092.1:0-10209 GCA_030522625.1 Copidosoma aretas
GAGAGAGGCAGAATAAAACCAAAATATACAAGGCATAGCAATCCCGTATTACTGGATTAATCGCTACGGAAGAATGCGTGTGTGATATATATATATATACGCTACGCCAGGCAAGGAAAGGGAGCTGTACTTTTCCAAACGTGAGATGGCATACGTCATAATACATTCGCATACGCGTTTAACCACATTATAGTGTCTCTCCTCCTCCAAGCTATATGTATAGCTTCTTTCCCACTGGTTGGCGCAGCCACGCTGCCGTTTGGGACCGCTGCGTTACCAAACTTTGTACAGCCCATGCCCCAGTATGTAGGTACGCTATAGTAACCGCTTTTGGCGAGCTTAGTCCGCCATCTTGGATTCGCCATTTTGAAATTGATCATACTGATAGTATATTCCTATTAAGCGACCTTAAGAACCCTTGCGTACTATATTTGACAAACTTATGCAAGTTTTTAAAATTTTGGTCCGCCATATTGGATTCGCTGTTTTGAATTTCGGAAAACTATAAATGTATTATTAATACATAACCTCTTGCGGCTCCATACGATCATTTAGGTGCACTTTTATTTGGTCAAAACCGTAGAATACTTCTACATAATCTATGTATTTAGCTGCCACACAAAATTTTTGACATTGGAGGTTGCGTATGGTCGGCAGTAGAAACCAATCCAAATTGGCTCCGGCGGGTGCCTTCAAAATTTGATAATCTTTAAAATAAAATAAAAAAACATTGAAATCAGTCATGAATTGTGACCTCCAAGTAATTTTGAACCAAAAAAGTGATTTTTGCCTTATTCAGCGTCACTTCAATATCGTAAAAAGTTGTTAAATTTGATGAAAAGCAATGTTTTTCCACCTCCACAATTCAATTTGGCTTTGTTCACATACAATAAGTCATTTCCGGAAGCGGCAACCAGTGTGGCAGCATAAGCGGTTACACATAGCGGATAGATTTTTACTTAAATAATATTTTTTTTATGTTGCAACGTAATTTCTCAGTAGACCTTAGAAAACTTTAACGCAACATGTATCGCAGACGAAAAAAAATTATTCACTTGTCTACAGTATTTTTCAAGAAATATCGGAGTATGAAATATAGATGTGAAACAATTTGTCACATGTTTTTTTTACATACTATTGTTTATTGACTGAAAGGACGGTTACATATCCGTTCGAATGTTACGTACGTACATCAGATATGCAAAATCATATCATAGTACTTCAATGCGATAATTGAAAAAAATGAAAAAAATAAACAAAAGTATAATTATTGTTCAAAACATAACGCATGCCAAGTTTACACTCTATTTCATTAATTTTTTTACTGTTTGAATACGATTTATACAAAATAAATTTGATAGGTTTTCAATTATTAATGTAAGTAATTTTGTTTTGCAGTGATTAGTTCGTAATTAACGGCTCAAATTATTAAATATTGTTAAGTGTTTCATAGAATACGCATTTTGTTAAAAATTCATGGTGACAAGCATAATAGTTGTATAAATAATAATTATATGTATGTAAAACATTTTACTAAAAAAGCGAGCCTGTGGGTAGTGAACTCAAAACGTGTCATATTCATTACAAAAATTTCTCTTAATAACTTGAGACATTAATCATAAAATTTTTTATTTAAAACCTTTAAAAACCTTATTAACAGTACCACACATCATAATGAAATTACTCAATAATTTATGCAAATTTACTGAAAATTTAAGTTTCTATATTAAAGAGTTTGCTTTCTCATTTCGAACTTGCGTAGTATATTTTAAGGTGGTACCGCACCAACTACGTTAGTCAAAGCGAGTGTGCGAGACAGAGATCCGACTCTTTGCCTCTTTTAGGGTAGAAACGCGCGCTTATGTTCTATCTTTTAACATTGCAATTTTGTTGACAGTACAGGATATTTATTAATATCTCTGCTCAAAACCAACCAATGGATGTGATTGTTCCACACACACCTTAAACAGGTTTTAATTCACTGATGACTGAAATTTTATATGATTTCATCCGTTAATTACATTTTAATCTCATGATGAAAAAGCCATTTTTACCAATTTATATTAGAGGCCATGTTCAAATTCGAAAATTTGTTTGATTAATTTCTTAGTCCAGAGGCAATAAGAGGTCTTGAAACTTTACATGAATTCTATTTGTCATCATATTAATCTATAAATCAAGTTTAAACAAAAACGCTCCGTTAACTCCTTGTGCGGCACCTCCTCAAATTATAGATTAAAGTATGGCTAATTTCGCCTTAACTTTTACAGATGATGGCCCCGGCTCTAATACGCGTACTGAATTGAAATACATAAATAGTCAAGTCTATATTTGTGCAAAAAATTTTGCTCTTTCTGCTTCAATAAGAAAAAAAAAATAAATAAATAAACGGGCGAAGTAGTTTAAGAGGTCACACTTACGAAAACCGGGTCAAAATGTCCTTCCCGTTCACTGATGTTTTTCGGTTTTCTCACCTTCTGATCCACGCTGAACTAACCATGAAGCTTATATATCCTAACTGCAAGTACACATTAAAAACCTTAGGGTTTCATGTACCTATCATGGCCGGTAACAATACCAACTTTTTCATTAATAATAGTCCAAGAACTCTGCATACATTATTGAATTAATTTAACAAATCCAAACAAACTAACCAATCCATTTTTAACAGCCGTAATTGATAAAGTCGTACAATGTTTGTCTAATTTTGAAACGCTTATCACGCATATAATGTTGTTAGCTGAAGAACTTGTCATCCTAAGTTTTTTCTCTAAATTTTGTGGTGATTATGTTATTAAAAAATGATGTAAAATCTACAATTAATGAACAATTAACGTAAAAGAAGAAAGCTTAAAAGAATTTTTAGGGTTAGACATGTACTGAAACCATTATGTATACATTGTATTGGTATTATACGTTAATTAAACGAACAGTTAGCCCAATAAAGATAATATATTTGTACTGTAGTTCGAGAAGTATAGTATATTTAGTGATAAACGATTCGACGACAGCTACTGGTAATATAATCACAATTGACTCCAACAGATTTTGCTACCAAATAGTGATCTAATGCTATTTCTGTTAATGCAGAGCTATCTTTTCTGTCGCCCGCGATAACTTGATATCAATTTTAATACTCGAAATCGAAAATTTTAATTCTGAAAATAAGAAACAATTCACAGATTGTACGTAAATATTGGAAAAACGACGGAAAAATACATCAGCCTGGGATTGAACGAGGAACTGTCTATTCTATAGACTGAGCACGTTAGCCAGTTACGCTTACTGAGGCCTTCGCTACTTCTTCGTTGTTTCTTCATTCGCATATGTAACAAAAAAGTGTATTTCGCCATGCATAGATTTATTCCGATAATGTTAATTAAATGAGAGCCAAGAGTTTTTAAACGATGGTATAATGAGTGGAGCTGGATGAAATTATTCACATTAAGGTGGTGCCATCTACTTAGGACTTTATTTACGAAAGTCATGAAACTTGCATACTTGCATTTTTGTAGAGCTTCAGCAATATACCTGGATTTTTTGAGATTCATTCGTGCGTTTATTTTTTTGCAAAAAGCAATGGAACTCGAGTCTTTGACATATGAAAAATATAAATTATCTTTTAGAATAGTACGTATAAGAAAATATCTTGAAAACGACATCTACGATTTTTATAAAATTGTAATTATATTTTGATAGTTAGATGACGAAGAATAAAAAAAAGATTCATTAAAATCGTCTGCTGATAAACAAAGATATAAACAGAAACGTAAAAAAACGTCAAGCCACTATTATGTTAATGCTTATGGGCGTGCTTTGTCAGTCTGCACGCGGCAACATGTCTTATGACTACGTAGCTACGTATATTTTCCGTCGCATATTAGGACTTGAACATTGTTACACTCACTCTTGATGAGGCATAAAGGAATGATGTAAGATTTAAAAAGTTTGACTTTTGGAAAGCACACTTTTGCTGCACAGGCGCTAAACGGCAATAAGGGGGAGGGGGTTCAAGTGTTTAACTTAAATAATAATTCTATTTTTTAAACTATTCAAAAAAAGTATGATAAAATATTCCAACCCCCTACTTTTAGTGTTATCATGTGCATTGTAACACCATAAGTATTTAAAATACCTTTAAATAGTTCGATTTAAACTTGATTTTTTTAAATATAGTCATTTTCATGTAGCTGAAACCAGCCGAAATATCCAGCAGCAGGACCGTTGCAATACCTTAGGAATAAAAAATTAATTTATCGCTTTCTGCACAACAGTGTTACTGTTGTTCCCTCAGCAGTTTCAACATTTCCTACTAAGTTCACATAATACAAACATAAATAGACGATAGTTGTAGGGTACCTGACGGTTTCTTCAAGTAATAGTATGGTACAGATGAAAAAGTGTAAAAATTAAGAAAAATAAAGTGGTTAAGACTGATAAATAGTGATCGATAGCAAGAGCGAATCCAATGTTTTAAACAGTGTAATTCAAGGTTTTTCTACTCACGGAATCTAAAAGACGGGTAAAAATAAAAAAGTGAGTCAGTGACTGTAGAAAAATGGTTGTAATGGGGACAAAGAAAGCGGGAGAGACAAATACAAGGAATAAAAATAAAGACAACGAGGAAGGAGAAAACGGAAAAAGAAGGAGAAAAAGACCCAGTAAAGGACAACGTAAAACGGCAAGTGCGGGCGGAATAGAGGCAGGGATTTAAAGCGAGACACGGCAGTAAAAACGAAACTACTCTTGCTGATAAAAGGTGACAGAGCAGTATTCGAAGTAGACTATGAATACCTGGTAAGCGGGAGCTTTGTAGGGAAAAGAGAGAGAGAAAAGCGAAATCAGAGGACATAAAATTAAACAGCGTGTCCCAAAGGAGAAAAAAAGGGAGAGGTGAGGATATGGGAACAGGACGTTAGGGAAACTGCAAAGTTGTTAGAAACGCAGATAGTGCAGGACAAAAATGAGGTAAACAACGGACTAGGCGGAAAAATGATGGCAGTGGACGGGTCAGTAAAGGATAGGACTGAAGAGACAGAAACAGAAAGGGATCTCCGGGGCATGGCAGGCAAAAGTAACGAAGAGTACAGAATAAACAATTTAGTTAACAAAGCATACACGAAAGTTTGAAAACAATAATAGTTGATCTACTAAAATGGTTTGATGGTTTAGTGATTTATTTATTAAACCTTGGGGTACAATTCTATTAGGCTAGCAAAAAGTACAAGATGAATAAATACAACAAACTTGACAAATTCATGGATAAGCAAAAATCCAAGCGAAAAAGAAAAACACAAAAAATGCGCCCTCTCTCTCTCAAAGTAATATAAAGAATAAGCATTGAGTGACCTAATTGTTAACTGATATCACTAGCTTAGTTATTTAATTATAATCAATGATTTTCCTCTCTCGCTAAGTAATTTTCAAATAAGTGCTTTAATAGATGACTGGACTTTCTATAAGTATTCAATCCTCCCAATCTTTTCCATCAAGTTGCAAGAGCGACTGACGTAGCAACGATTTGAACGCCCCTATGGCCAACAAGTCGTCCCTGACGATTCCAAGTGAATTATTATGAGAGAGAGAGAAAAAGAGAGAGAGAGAGAGAGAGAGAGAGAGAGAGAGTGAGAGAGTAAGGGAGACAGAGAAAATGATAAAGGTATGGAAGGATAAGATATTATAGGTGGAGGTGGAATAGCAGGAAATGGTAAAAAAGATAGCTAAACTAACAAAGAAGATTAAGAGGCTGGATTTATCAACTTAAAAGATCAAGTAGGAGATGGTAAAGGAGATAGTGAGTCTCAGCAATTGACTGATCGAAAGAGAGCGATCAGTAATATAATAAGAGGATTACAAAACCAGCCAAGTAAAAAGAGCTAAACAGGCAGAGACGGAAGCGATAAGGTTTACGATAAATAATCAGTGTGCAGAAATTCATCATACAAGTGATGAGAGCGAGAGGATCCGTGGTCAACAGGAGCTGGATATAGGAAAATATACGGAAAAGTGTACAGTAGTGCAACCTATTATAGTGACTGAAAGTGAGATGAAATATGAAGTAGAAGAAAGAAATAAAAGGAAAATAACACATTTATCTAAGGGTTTAGAACAGTCAGAAGAGGAATACAACAAGAAAAAGTGAGTGTACTGGGAAAAAGTTTGCAGACCGAGATAAAAATCAAAAGAATGAGACCAGTGGCAGGAAGGTGCCTAATTCTGACAAATGACTTAACAAAGTTGGAATTAAGAAAAGAAAAGAACTACTGCAAGGATCGAACATTCAAGTGGACGCTTATTACACGAAAAGAGAAAAAGAAGTGCAAAGATGGCTAAAATTGGTGAGGGAGGAAGCAAAAAATGCACAAGGAAGAATTAAAATCGGGCACCAAAAAATTAACATTGGCGGTCAGTGGCCTCCTTGGTCAAAGGAAGAGTCTAGACTAAAAAGGCAGAGACATAGGAAGTTTTTTTGGTCGCAAGGAAGGAATGTAGAGAAAGTAAGATATTTTAATTAAAAGTAGTGCTCAGAATTAAGTCGGATCATTTACCTGTGATATTTAGGATAGGTAGTTAAGTAATTACAGTGAGAAAGGGGAGAATAAAGAAAAATGCTCAGAAAATAATTAAATAAAAATGGGACGAGAAAAAAGCAAACCAATTCACAAATGCGATGGAAAAAAGAGCAGTTAGTATGAGTATAGCTAAGGAGGGGTACAGTATACAAGAAAGGTGGAAATTCTCGACTTTAAATATATGGGAAGTAGCACAAGAGTTAGCTATGAAAAAGTCGAAGAAAAAGCAAGACATAAAAAATATTCGGGAAAAGAGTGTAATGAACAAAGAAAAATAGATCAAGAAAATTACAAAAGCAAAAAGAAAAACTAAACCATATTAAAAGAACAAAGCTACGAGAGTAGGTAGAAAAATTTTAAAAGCTAGAAAAAAGTAAGGGAACAACGGAATTTCAGAGTGCAATAAAAAAATTTGGAGGAATAAAAGTAACAGAAGGGAAAAAAATCAAAAGAGAGGACTGGGAAAAATAGTTTAAAATTTTACTTAAAGCTGATACAACTAATGAAGAAAACCAAGAGGTGGGAAAAACGAATGAGACAAACTGAGAGCGGAGAAGCTGTGGGGGAGGATGTCTTGAATATATAAACAGTAATAGAAGTATTTGAGGCACTAAAACGAATAAATAAATAAGTTGGCAGCCGGGGAACACGGAATAGCAGCTGAATTTGTCAAAGGACTGGAAGTGGAGTGGAAAGTAGAACTAACAGGTATTATTAATTAAATGTTTAAGAAAGCAGAATAAGTTAAGGGATGGTGAACAGCAAAAATATATCCTATACATAAATCAAGGGGTGACTCAGATGTTCAAAATTATAGGGGGGTGGCACTGTTGGATGTAGGGTAAAAATTACTTGCAAATATAATAGCTGCAAGAATGACAGATTGAATCGAAGAAAATGGTCAAATTAAAGAGAGTCAAGGAGGATTCAGAGGCAAAAGAAGAACTAGAGACCAAATATTCATATTAAATAGTTCGATAAGTAATAAAATAAAAGAAAAAAAAAGGAAGGTGTCTGCTGTATTCATTGACTTTAACACAGCTTTTGATGTAGTAGACAAAGAAATTTAAATGAGAAAATCAGAGCAAAAAAATTCAAAGGCAACATCCTAGAGATGAATAAAAAAATATATGCAGTTACTAAAAATGAGGTAATGAATAGTTTTAGAACCTTTAAGGGAGTAAGACACGGTTGTCCGTTAAGTCCAACACTTTTCAACGTTTACACAAAGGATCTAAAGGTGGAGTGGGAAAGAAAGTATGTTGGGGAAATAGTAGGAGGAAAAAAGGATTTTTTTTTTTTAATTTACAGATGATGTAGTAGCTGTAGCAGACAGTAAAGAAGAGTTAAGGGAAATGCTAAAAGGTTCAGAAAAATTTAGCTCTAAAAATAAAATAGAAGTCAACACAAGGAAAACCAGATTGTTAGTCTACAAAAACGAAGGAAAGTTTAAGAAGCAGGATAAGTGATATTGCAGAGAGGAGAAGTTAGAGGTAGCTAAAGAGTATAGACATCTAGGCTGTTGGTTCAATGAAAGGCACAACTTTAATTTTCACATAAATAAAATAAGCGATAAGGCCCAAAAAACCATGATTATTGTCTAGGGAACCTATCGGAGGGCAAAAATAGGAAGTCTTAATAAAAGACTATACTTACTTATACCATAGTGATGTCAGCATACTTATACGGAGCTGTGGGAAAGAAAAGTAAGGTTGGAAAGGGTTTAAGGAAAGTCTGTAAAATCATCAATGGGGATAGATAAAAATACGCCAGATTATATGTGGAGGCTGGAGTCAGGAAGAAAAAGCTTGAACATAGAAGCAAAAAAAAGGGCAGGAGGCTACCTACTCGAGATCCCAAGGAAAAGAGGTGATAGGTGGGTTTCAGTTTGTTTCAAACAGTAATTTAGAGGAATAATGAATAATAACAGTTTTAAATGAGCCAAAAACTTGCTAACAGCGAGCCAGAAGTACGAGATAGAGTGTTATTAAAAGATATGTATGAAATAAATAAAAGGGATAGAATAAATGGAAAAATAAGGAAAATATGCTCGTAGGCTTGAATGGGGAATTCTACTTGCCTGGAAAAAAGTATATAAATCAAGTTACTGAGTTATACAACGATAATCATAAGTTTATCAAACAAGACATACCTACTGCCAGAAAAATATTAGTAGGAAATAAGGATAACAGGTTTGAAGGAGCAGTGGGCAAGAATGAGATGCGGGAATGTAGGAAAAGGCGGAAATAAGTGATATAAAGACACATTGTGTCGACTGTACGAATTAAAAAGAAAAATCTTATCTCATGCATGAAATTGTAAGATAGCTGGGGAAAAATGTATTTATTAAAAGTATTTATTTTATCATTATTATCATACTTCAAAAGTACTCGATAACAAATAGTCAAGTCTGATAATATTTTAATTTCATTATAAAAGCAAAACATGATATTATTTTGCAAAATTATTAAATCTGTATAACTTGTCGGCCCGGGTTCATACTGTTCTTGACGCGAAAGATCTTAACTACTTATAAAAAAGGTCGATTAACAGACAATTTTAAAAAAGGCAATATTTGAAATATTTGTTTAGTTACGAAATAAATATTTTACTATTATTAGCCAATTAAAAGCGTCAAAGTTTAAAATAACGCATACATAATATGTAATGCTAATTTTTTGGATTCAAGAACTTGTTTCGTAAAAATAAAATAATATTTATTGTACATTGCCTAAACCATTGACGCTTTGCACAGACATAAAAAATACTTTAAGGCTTGAGAAATTATTTCAACTGAGAGTCTAAGTAAATGAATGAAAATATTAGCACGCAAATAAGTCTTTGATTGATCGCACGTAAACAATTGGAACACATACATTTATGTATAAATACATAAATATTTTTTTTCTAAACGTTATTTTAATTTTTCGCAAAAAAAAAGTATAAGCCCGGGCCGGCAAGTTATAGAGATTTAATAATTTTGCAAAAAATATTGACATGTTTTGCTTTTATGATGAAATTAAAACATTATTATGCTTGACTATTTATTTTTGAGAACTTTAAAAGTATGATAATAATAATGAAATAAATACTTTAATTTTATGTAATAAAATATTTATCTTATACAAGTATTAGAATATTTATATTTTTAAAAACTTGACAATTTTTTTATCTTATCACTTTTTACATCTTTCATTTCGTTTGATAAATTTTTTAATTCACGTAGATAAGTTAATGAAGATATTTATTGTAATATTGAATAATTAATTATCTTCCGTACAGATCGTGTGCCTGTACATAAACACCACAGTAATTTAAAGAATGGAGAGCATGATCGAATATTCGACATCAAACAACATTGAAAAATAACAGAAACATGTGAATAAAAAATTTCTATCTGGAATGATTCCATCTTTAATTTTTACAGTATTTATTATTGAGAATTACATTTTTAAGATGCGTCAAAATAGTATCATAAATTTTATTTACAATGTATGCAAACAATAATTTTGAAAGAGAATACAGAAAATAATAATAACACAGGCCTGCAAGGTTTTTTTCTTTTCAGTCCAATAGTCATATCCTAAGTATTTTTTCGCGCTGAATCCGAATCCATTGGCCAAATTGCCCTATCACG
>JAPYYV010013093.1:0-11212 GCA_030522625.1 Copidosoma aretas
AAAGTTCCCAGAATAACTATAAACTTAATTTTTAACACTACTCGATTATCAGTTGTGCAAGAAAGAGGTGGACGACGAGGTGACAGAAGAGCCCGTGGTGGCAGAGGTGGAAGGCGCGAAAGAATCCCAGAAGATCCTCTACCCAGCGATTCAGGTATTCCTTAGTAAATAATAATTATGAATGTCTAACATAATGATTATATTATTTTTAAATTCGTTGAACCATTATTAGATGGAGAAGAGGTAAGACCGGCTGATGTGGTACAAGCACCACTTGAAGAGGATGAGCTAGAACAGCCTCATCTACATATTATGATGAATAATGTACATAACATCATCAATGCTATACCAGAGGAAATTAATGTCGAGAATTACGAAGATGCTGTTCTCCCAAATAATTTGGATGGACCGAATAACAATCTCGAGAATAACGATAGCAGTTCGAGCAGCGATGGCTCCATTAATTTGGACGATGTTATAATGGATAGAGGTAATGCAAAAAAATGAATATTTGATTAAATTGATTTTTGAAACACTAGGGGGCTCCGACCCCTGCGTGCTCCGCGCGCCAACCCCCAAAATTTCATTGTATATAATAAATTATTTTTAAGATTTTTTTTGAAAAAAATCGAATCATTCATCTTTTTAGAACACATACATTTTTCCTTAAAAAAACGTATGGATTTTACTGTTTCAAAGACGTCGACTCAGTCTTCAGAATAATTATCTTTAATTATTAGACTATTTCGTAGTGTCTGGAAGCATTATTAAATATTTTTAAAAATCTCACTGTAGAGAGATTAATGTGGGTTATTGAGTTAATTTTCCAAAACAAAATAGATACCTTTTATGCAGTAATATCTCTCTGCTACAGTGCTGCTACTGGCACGGTGGCATAGTGTATGTGTGCTCATTTGAGTACGGTATATGTTTTCATTTTAATATACTAGTAATTACTGAAGGAGGCTTGGCACCAATTTCCAATTCAAGTGTAGGTCCGATGAAGAAAATGTTTACATAATTTCAAAACCCACAGGTAACTTTTTCTTTTCCATCCACAGTTATATTATTTACAAATATAACCCAAAAAATAGTTCAATTATCTTGTATCAGAATTAATTTGGAATTTGATCAATTAACGTGTAGATGTGTAAAAGCATTATTTATTACTAACGTAAATTGTATTATAATCGATTGTAATGTAGTAAAGGTGCCAAGCTTCCATAAAAAAAAAAAAAAAAAAAAAAAAAAAAAAATTGTATTTATGCAGATAACGTTATTGATCAACTGTTTATTAACGAGCCTGGACCTTCAGGAAACATAGAGCAGACAAACTAAATTACATTTTGTATGGAAATCATGTCATAAAGAAGTAGTTAATGATCCTACCACGTCGTGATAGCAAGGGCCCTCCAGAAACAATCGGTCAAATAGTAACATCAATGGAAGGCGAAGACGAAGACGGCGAGTTGCACGAGGACCTGGAGACGTGTCGCATAATCAGAAAAAAAGGTTGCGTAAAAAGATAAAGGCAACACGAACAGGTACAGTAACATTAATTTATTTTGGAAAATATCTATTTTTAGTAACTTCTAACTTATTAATGTAACAACGAAAAGTTGAAAAAGTCTAGACTGTCAGACGAAGAGATTTGTTTTACCCTAAAATTCTAGAACGAAGTTTCTCTCTTTTTTAGTGTCAAGTGATTCATTGTAAGAACGTTGTCCAAAAGTTTTCTTGCCTTATTATTTATATCATAATTATAGAACCCAAATCGATTAAATTTATTCCGATCTTAATATTATTCATTTGTTCGTTGGTATAACGCAATAATATTATTTTGGTGTATGCAAATTACATCTTACCCATTACATCAATTTTTATGGTTATTTATGTATTATTAAATATTTTTTTCAACCAACGTTTAGCTGCAACTCCGTTCTTACCAGGGATTTCATAACTCGATCTTTTCATGCCGTCAGTAATAAGTTAAAAGTTAAAATAGGTAAAACTTCCAAATTTACATTATGTGGGAAAAGGTGTTTCTATAAAAAAAAAGGTACTTCTTAAAGACGATAATACGTCTTATTTTCCATCAAATGTTTTATGTTACGTATCCTACGCGTACGAAGTTTTTCATAAAACACCTTTTTCTGCAGAGAAAATCGTTTGCTAAAGTTAGTCATTTACCAAATTTTACGAATCTTAAAAACAATAAAAATCTGATTCATGCAAAACCGAGAAATTGCCTATGCCAAATTATTTTTTTAAAATATCATCTCATTATACTACTAAAATGTATTGCAAAATAAAGGAAGCAAACGATTTTCTTGTGTTACTAGCATAAAACAAGATGTCTTAGAATCAATGTTTTCAAAACATACATCTAACCGTGGATGACAATTATACATAAATAATCAATAAATCTGTCTAATACGGATGGTTTAAACCATACTTTTTTTCAATCTTGTTTTATGGAAGTGAGGTGCATTTCTTTGTTTTAGTAACCTTAAGAAAAAGTCACTAACTAAGAAGTTTACGGTATTATTATAAATGCAATTCTTAGCAGCACCTCATATCCATTGCATTTTGTGTATTAAGTCATAAGTCCCAATTCATCAGTAGGCTGTAGTCATTAAGTCGTTCAGTACCCAACCCTGCGACTCTGATTCGTAAAAATCCAAGTTAAGCAATAATTTCCCTAAGGTTCATTCTTGTGATATAATAATACCGTAAGCATAAGCAACTTTTTGGAAGTAGGTGTATATTAATCAAATGAGCCACTAGTAAAAATGTCTATATGGTAGGACTCTTTTTAATTTATGCGTGGAACACCACACAAATTTTTGGCACGCCTGTATCGTGCACATGCAGCTCGATGCAGAGTAATAAGGTCTTGCTCTAAAGACGTATACACCAAGCATGCGGAAGGAAATGCGACTCGAACATTCGTATTTCTCCACGCAGTTGCTGGCGCTCGTGCGCAAACTGATAAGTTTGCGTCAATCACGTTCCTCTCGCAATAGATCGTAATGTGCTTTCAATACATTTTATTGTATGCATCATACGATGCGTTTATGTTAAAGTGTTGGTTCTGTAAGCTTAGATAATCATAACGTGAAAACGTAATATTTATTATGAGAATCTGTCGGGAAATAATTCTGAGAACACTCGTTAAAATTTAAAGTACAATCCGTAACGGATTAATTGTCTTGAAAACTATATCCAAGCTATTTTAAGTGTTTGATAAAACGATAATTGGAACGTAAAAGTAATAACTTATGCTTTAAACAATGTATAGTAATAGAGTTACAATGTAGCAGAATGAGTTATTGTTAAGTAGTTGAAGGTAGTTGTTAACGACAGTAGAAAACGTTTACAGCCTTAACGTATAACTTCAATATTTAAAACACAATTTTTTATAATATCTGTTTCATCGGAATCTGTAAACGATTTTGTAATTATTATTGATACAATTTTTTTTATGTGTCTTGTGATCCGGAGGGAAAATTTTTCAATACAAACTTTTTTAAACAAATTTAAATTATTTGTTTGCAAAAAAAATATTTTTCTATTATTGAATAAGAAACGGTATGGTAAAAAATTATAATAAAAGCCCCACGTTGCAGCTGCGTGAGAAACGGGGAAAGTGCATTTTAGCGGTTTACGATTTTTTTGCGGGAAAAGTATGGGCTTAACAGACAAACATCCTACAAAATTTTAAGTTTGAAATAAGCTCGAGAATCAGAAAAAAAATTTTTTAGAAAACATATTTTTACAATTTGTTTATAAATATTGTTAATGACAAAACCTTAATCACCTTCGTTATCACGATCAAATTTTGTACTGTCACTTGCTAGGTTACATGTTCTGCTAAGCATGCGTTCTCATAAAACACATGCTAAAAACGCAATTTTGAAACAGCGATCAATCAGAATTTTTACCGTTGACCTTACATTTTTTTTACTAATTAATAGAAAGTCAAGGGTTAAAAAAATTTAATTTAGTTTGATTTAGGTTTGATGGGATTTTTTAAATTGTAACATGAGGGGCACTGGAGCCAACTTTACTAAGTAGTACTTCATAAAGAATCCGTGCTAGCCGGGTATTTGGAAAATTTTTGCACAACATATTACTTGCGTAAAATCGACTAAATTAAGTAGTGTTTGTCACCAAAGCGAAATTCTCAAAAATCGGATTTGTATAGGTGGCGAGTTGTAATGTATCTATCGTGGGCATACCAGCCTCTCAAGAATGCCCGAAGTATAAATAATATATTTTCAACCATGATCGACATTTATCAGCTACTGTAGCCATAGGTATATGTTGGTTCTGTAGTTGCGAACGATACTTTGTATAGTGATTGTAGAATTTCAATGGCTAAATGTTATACTTTCAAATTAGATATAATTATAATACAATACATTATTTTATTCTTCATAAAATATTATATTGAACATTTCACGTGATACCCAAAAAATTTTCCAAATACATACCTGATTTATAATAGTAACATTGAAACAATAACTTATCATTATTTGTTATAATAACAGAACCACGTTTTAATGATCCAAGTTTAAAGAACCAACTGGAAACGAACTTCATATGTTGATTTTTCAGAAATAGTTTTATTGACATAAACGTTTAAAAACAATATTTATGTCTCGTAGTTGTGTGATGAAACATGTCACCACACAGAAAAACAAAGAAAATTAATTCTTCTTATAGTCAAATAAATTTCATGTAAAAACGAAAACCACAGACACAAAAAATTAATAGGAGCTAGTGTAATCCTTAACATACTGTTACTTGCAAAAATGTTTACCAACGCACTGACAGAAATCTAAACAAATGAACTACGTAATCGGTGTAATATAAATAAGCCTGTAAGGTATTATCCAGTTGTACTGTACCGATAGTGATCAATTACCTACTTGATTTAGCATTATAAAAATTGCTGTAGACATTAAAAAAAAAATTTGTATCATAAATCATATTATTGATTAGTTAAAAAAATATACATTTTAACAAACTATAAAAATCAGGCGGTTAGCTTGTCGTGTGACATTTAGTGCTTTGTTATTTAATGTGAACCATTTACTTTATGAATTACTATGCACTAACTTATAGTGTTGATGTATTTACGAAGTAAATACAATTTTTTTGTTCAACATTACTCCGTTATTTAATTTGTTGTATACCATACAATGCATTATTCTAATTAATACTCAAAGCACTATAGCATGTATTGTCATAATAATACGTATACTATTTTTCTAAAATTACACAGTTTTTGTTATTGTCTAATCAAGTCTTTATTTCCAACTAGTTACGGTGTGGGGTGCGCAACTTCATACAGTTGGAGTTTGATCCCAAGTTAATAGCACGTCTAACTGTTGCAGTAGATTGACAATGAAACACTGGAGTTTTATTGGCAAACGGATGGCAACTTAGTATGGCTATGCTGTAACAGACCTTGGATTATATAGAAACTTGTTGGTGCATACAAATCACACGTGTAATAGCAAAATAGGTAAACTCCGTTTCCGCAGTATGTTTTGGGAAATTTACTCTCCAGTGCCTAGTATGTTTTGATTTCGTGAATTATAAAAGTAATATGTGGGTTTCGTATGTAAAACGAAAAATTGGTTTTTAATATATTTTTGAGTTTCCTTCTTTTCCAAGTAGTTACGGTTTGGGGTGCGCAACTTCATAGTTTTGGAGTTCGATCCCGAGTTAATGGTACGCTTAATTCTCGTCTCCAATTGACAATGAAACAATACGTAGTTTTACTGCCTAACAGGTAACGATAAGTTAGGCTGGCCATACTGTAATTGACCTTGAATAAAGTATATACTCACAAAATCATGAAAAGCATTTGTGTACTGTAGAATCTCAACTCTTTAGTCAATTTTTTTTGGACATTCTAAAAATTTATGAAGGCGTCATATAAGAATTTTTCTTATAATAAAAATAGCATTAAACTAGAACGGTTTACCTTGGACTGCAGCATAAACAAATGAATGAGAATACGCATTTTTATAATAAAGGCTCGGCAAAAACATTGCAGATTTGAAATTACATAGCGTTTGTAACATTATTTATTTTTTATCTCGTTGTACTCGTTAATTAACTTATGTTTTAGCATGTAATACATAAAATTTATGAACAATAGCAAAATGTATTTTAAAGTATATTCAATTTCTGAAGTATAGCTTGTTCAGACGTATATTTATTTTGCAGAAAGTACAAGCAGTTGCAATATTGTCTTAAACGATAATTCGTTTATGTTATATGTATCATGTTTAGCAGTTAGTATTAATTGTTTGAAATACTTGACAGATATGTAATTAATACCTACGATGCCCTAACGTTCATTAGCGAAGTATTATGCGAAATCTTTGTATGATATTGCAAATGCGATGTATTATCTTATAAAGTCTCCTTTTGTTACAACTAGTTATGGTTTGGGGTGCGCAACTTCATACTTTTGGAGTTTGATCCCGAGTTAATGGCACGTTTAACTGTCGTGCTCGATCGCCAATTTAACGCCATCTAGTTACATTGGCATACCGATGACGTATAGTTGGTCTGGCCATACTATAACATACGTTTAACCAAAGCAGAACAGATGTGTCAATAAAAACGATTCCTACAACAAAAAATGGTCGTAATCTCATTTATGTGTAAAATGACATGCTTTTAAAGTCTCCGGTTCTTTTCTAAACAGTTACGGCACGGGATGCGCAAATTCATACCTTTGGACTTAGATCCCGAGTAAATAGCTCGTTCAATTTTCAAGTTGATATTGCTATAATCTAACATACCTTAAAGTCAACAGGCACTGATAAGATCATAAAAATAATCTTTGTAATATGTCATCTCAAGTATTAAATTTATGCTTTTCGGGTACACAGAAAACAAGATTTTTTGAAATGTGCCAAGGTGTATCAAAAGATAAATGCTATTTTTACTGTTCTTAAATTACTGTATATCAATTAGAAAACTGTTTACCACACAATTTTTAAAGTACTTTTACGGTGTAGACCCAGTACCGAAGGTGCTATTCCTCATATAAAAATTTTTGCTCTTGCAATACGCATAAAATAATTTTTTAACGTCAAGTCTCCTTTTGTTACAACTATAAGTTATGGTTCGGGGTGCGCAATTTCATACCTTTGGAGTTTGATCCCGAGTCAATGGCACGTTTAACTGTCGTGCTCGATCGCCAATTTAACGCTATCTGGTTATATTGGCATTCCGATTACGTATAGTTGGTCAGGCCGTACTGTAACATACGGTTAACCAAAGGAGAACGGACGTGTCAATAAAAACGATTCCTACAGTAAGAAAGTAAGGTAATAACGATTCGTAATCTCATTCATGTCTTAAATGTCAAAAGCATAATATAATCATGTGAGACATTGCATCATAAGAAACATTGTATCCTACTGTAAAATAGCATAACACAATAAACATTTATAAGTAAGCTAGTGTCACATGTATATAGTACATTGTAGATTACTTGAAAGTTTTCTTGAACTAATTCATAAGTATAATTATCGTCTTAGTAGAAAAAATTTACACTTCTAATCCCAAGTATTAAGTCATAATATGATTTAATTAAACGAAATTTAATTATTACGTAACTCAATACGGAAAATGGTGAGATTCTATGTAATTTACCAAAGGTCTAATAGTTAGCGTGCTATCTTGTCAAGTCTTCTCGAGCTTTACCTTATCAACAGACTTATTCATGCCTCTGAAAAAACGTTTTTCGATTATAGTTTGACCGACGGAGAGTCCTCCCAATGATGCACTAGACCTGGAGGGCAATCCTTCCATGACCTTCTTTCAATGCCCAATGGTAGATTCCTACTGACAGCGACAAACAGCCTGTCCCCATCGTGGGAGTCAGTAGCCTATCGTCTGGGCAAGTGCAATTGTTGGCGAGTCTTTTTCGGGGGGGCCAACATCTGGGCCAGCTTCATCCACAGGAATCTCTTTCTGTTTTACAACTATCGGTGCGGCCGGGCAGAAGGTTCTGTACGGCGTAGTTACGTCGCTCATATCGAAGCGTGTGTTGAAGATGATCACAGCGTGACGTCACCCCATAATATTTTAAATGGGGTGACGTGACGCTGTGATATAGTCTTCCACGCACGCATCGATATATATCCAATACCCGATCGGCAGGCGTGTTTGTCCGTCCCTTTCACCTGAGGCAGTTATAACTTCTCAATATTCTTAGCTTTGCCCTGATGTGTCAAGCACTAACCAGATTCCTCCCTTGGTCTCTGGATCTATCATCGAAATTCGCCGCTAAATTTCCCCACTGTATTGTGTCTCTTGCAAATCTTTTGACCATATATCTCGGCCAATCGTCGAACGTTACCAATCAGTCTTTCTACATTTTCTCCGTTTCTCTTGTGTCTTGTCAGTTTCTGAAGTAAATAGCGTGTAGGCCTATCGCCTGCCCATAAAAGTTTTTTAAATGTCTTGCATCTCATTCCTAAAAATGTAAAAACACGTTCTATTTCTGAACGAATTGCGAAACAATTCTAAGAATTGAATAATACACATCGTACATTTGACAGTATAATGTTTTGAAATAGTAATGATACTTGGTAGTTTATAAATACCAGTGCCTAATCGTAGGACTCGTTGTCTAATATAACATTTTATTTTGTTCTGCAATGGTGTTTGAGGTAATTAAACCTATTATCTGAAATTTCAACGTTACCCAATTTATAAATTTAAATAATTTGTGTAAATAAGTAAGTATTTAGTTATTTACAATTAACGAAACGAGAAGAGCGGCCAAGTAAGTACTTTATACCATCAATCAAGTTCAAATCAATCGTAATTCGTTGAAAATTAAAAAAGAAAAGGTCCATCTCGTGATTGTGAAAGAGTGTTTTAGTGTGCATGAACTGAAATGTAACTTGTCTCGAAAAGTAATGCATTGAGTAACTCTAAATTGAAATAGAGCTTCTAAAGTAAGAAGACAAACGTGGGTATTTTCACGGTTTTTTTTCACATATAGAGTTTGGGAAATCAAGTTGTGTCTTCGCGGGCACTGCATAACCTATAAACCTTTGTATATTGAGTAAGATAATTTTGTATACCAAGTATGTTCAAAAACCATTAGAGGACCCGCGTTTTTATTTTTCTTTCAGAGGCCCTGTTAAAAATTAAAGGTAATGTAATGCATACCTTTTTGGAGAACAGTTACATTGCCGATTATGTAAACTGAAACGCTGTGTCATTACCACGAGATGTAACCTTTTTCTTAGAATTTTTTACGGTTTATGATACATTCGGACTTGGTTGACTTCTCAAAATACCAGCTTAACCGCTCTTCTCATTATTTAACGCAACAGCAGCCGTAAAATAATTTGGTAAAAAAAAGTGTTAAGTGGAGCAGCAGCTATAGTAGAACTGTGGTATGTACTAAATGTCCTCTGAGTAGTTAGGTCAAAATTAACGCCCGATAATTGGACCTCCCCATAGCGTTAAGGTTATAGTTGATACGTTTTCAATTTGTATAAAACTGTAGGCTTCAACGTTGTAAAAAATGCTGTCATGTAAAAGTAATTATTTCCTATCTTGCAAAAATTAAGTCAATGAGAAAACAAATGAAGTTCGTTTGATAATAGTCGTACTTACCGTCAAAATTTTCTTAAGTTTTTAAATATGTTGTTTGTCGGTATACAATTTTTTGGTAGAGTATCGATTAATTAATGCTTTCAATAGATGCAATATTTAAATTTAAAAATGAAATTTAAGAAAATTTGACTGTAGTTAGTCGTTATCTTGACGTTTCTCACGAGGACGAATTTCTGACATACGATTTTAAAACAATTTTAAATTATTGAAGGTATCCAATTTTTTCTCAAATATTAGAAAATGAGATGGTTTAAGATTAATTTAATTGTTTTGAATGAGAAACAAGTGCCCGTGGGGATCGTCGATCTTATTTAAATAAATGCACCTCAACTTCCGTAATTTTTTCAGAGGAAACTGTAATGAAGTATCGTCGAGTCATTAGTAAGCTGGCAAGGAGGGTATGCAAACTTCAGAATGTACCTACTTATGGGTGCCCTGTATGTCGCGATCGCACTCAGAAGATAACACACATGTTCCTTGAATGTAAGCACGTCTGCATTTGCTCTAGCTGCGTTGTGACGTACTCTAATACACCAAGGTTTAAACAAAATGGTAAAATAATGTGCCCGCAGTGTCGCGCGTTTGGCACTCTAGTTCAGGTGTTTGTTTCTGAGATTTTTGAAGAATAGGGGTAAGTGAGGGTATTATTGCGGTTGCATCAATTATTGCGGAACTCCTTAAGTATGCGAATATTTTAATTCAAATTATAAGTTGTTGTAAAGAAATGCTTGCGATCATTAAATTAATTTATATGGTTTAT
Source organism: Copidosoma aretas (assembly GCA_030522625.1). Taxonomy (NCBI): domain Eukaryota; kingdom Metazoa; phylum Arthropoda; class Insecta; order Hymenoptera; family Encyrtidae; genus Copidosoma; species Copidosoma aretas. The sequence goes on from JAPYYV010013093.1 coordinate 10,430, forward strand.
AATTAATGAATATTTTAATCTTAATAAAGCACTAAAAACGTTATTCTTGCATAACAAAATATCACACCGCAATAACTGATGCACGAATAACCTTTTTCAAAATTTTTTCAGGATGTTGGTATTATAGCTGTCCCCCATTTGATTCGGAATTTAAGCCGCCCACAAGAATACGAGCACAATAATACGTACAGGGCCGCAATAATACCTGCATCGGAAGTAGAACTTTAACCCCTTTCTCTTAACTAATATTCATGCATTAACATATTCATATAAATAAAATTCAGTAGTTTTTAATCGAAATATCGATGACAAAAAATAATTATAGTTATTTCTTCAACTGATTTGCTTGATAAACGTTTAAAGCTGGCCTCTGAAAAAAAGCCCATATTATACCCACTTTTAATCCAAGAATTCGAATTATAAAAATTGTTTTTTCTTCAAATAGTTGCAATTACAATGTAAGTAAACATTTATCTGATTTTTAATGTATATAACACGACTTATAATAAGGTTAAGTGAATCATCCTGGTTGTCATTACCAAATTTGTAGACAACTGTAAATTATTTGAGAAAAATATGAATTATGTACTTTGGTGTTCCAATGAACAAATAAACGTATGTTTCGAAAATAGTGCCGTAAACATGTGCTGATGTCTGTAAGATGCCGTATTCATTCCTCTTCCTTCACACGGCCATATTTTTTTGGCCATGATTGTTTATGTACCTGTCCTCACTTCCATGATAATCGATGAAAGGTTTATGCAATGCAAAAGACTTGGTTTA
>JAPYYV010013094.1:0-13313 GCA_030522625.1 Copidosoma aretas
CTCCTGAAACAGATTTTTAGGGCTGCCATAATGTTTTTGTAATCAGTAGAGAAAATACTACAGTTTGGTGCTAATTTCGTCCACAACAGTGATAGGTCAGATCATGAAGTACCATTTGCACCGAAGTTTTTTTACTCTCTCTTTCTGACCATCCTTACACTCGGCAGCCCTGGACTTTTGTTTTGCACGAGAATAGCGCTATCTAATAAAAAAAATTTGGCCTCAACAGTTATAAGCAGCCAAATTTGCAGTGAGCTCCCGGACTAAAACAACAGAACACAAACATTACTTAAACACCTACCCTCGACATACAGGAGAATCGCCGTCAAGGACGCCGTCGTCGCGGCCCCGGACGTGTGGCGTATAGTATACATAGCATACCAAGTCGTACGCGCCCTATTACCTCTCTTAAGTCGGGTCAGAGAGTAGAGTAATAGGAAAAGATTCGGGACTTTTGAGACTGGCAGACGTGTCTCTAGATTACCGTGCTACCCTTGGCTCTTTCCCCGGTCATAAAGAACAATAAAAAGAAGTTAATGGTCCTCACTGTGTACTTAATTCACCAGTAACTTACGTAACATAATTTTACTAATGTAACATTTATATTTGACAGTAAACTAATTTTAATATTTTTTTTTTTGATCATAGAAACAAATTCGTTTTAGGAACTATTATCCTTGCCTAATGTCATAATGATAAATATTATATAATTACCAATTTTAAAGCTTAAGCAATGCTCGGCATCATATACTATAAAACTACGAGCCCCTGATTCATCGGTTTTACCATCTAATAAAAGATCTTACTTTTCCATTTGGATCACTATTTTTATCTGCCACATTTAATCTTGACGCGTTCTAAATTATATCGCACAATAACACATGCAAACGCTGGCTTTACCCATGCTTCGTCTGTGTGTAACGCTATATGTATGTAACAGTCCACTTACTTTAATATTTTGAGGTTACCCTCCAAGTGTTAACAAAACTTTCCGTTTACGCCTACCATTAGTTATTCATCAGATTATGAACGCGCTTAGTACATAATAACTATTAGTATGTAGTGCAATTATCTTGTAATTTTGAGGGTTGGGTGATAGTCAGTGGACCAGTTCTGCTGTGCTGCATCAATGATTACTTGTCGATAGTATCCACCAGCTACGTATCAGGTAAAAGTAAGCAAGGTCTCTGTGAATGCAAAAAAAATCACTGTCTCAAGAATAAACCTTTTTTACAGTGTCCTAGGGAGACTCTTCCTATTCCAGGAGTGACTTTTTGTGAGGAAAAATGAAGTGCGTTAGATGTCTTCCTGATAGTTTTCTTGCAAGGATTACTCATTGCATTCCTAGAGTGCCTTCTACAAGGAGGAAAGAATGTGCAGGAAATGCACATGCAAACATAAAGCTGCTTTATGGTATGTACTTTGTACATTACAACAGGTTGACCTTGATAATGTTGCATGTAAGCGACAGAGTAATAACGAGATATTAAAAGTGTAATAGTATTTAAGTTCTACTCAATGTAATGAAATATAACACATAGCTGTTGATGAAAAAATATTAACAATTTGTCATAGTACTTTACGTATTTCGCAGAAAGTGATGGTACGAGAAATATTGCTTTCCATTGATTAAGGCAAGTAAAATTTAATAGTTCATTGCAGACGAAATATTCTCACCGTTGTATTTGTATGCTACAAACAAATGTGTAAAAAGATATGGTACTGGAAGAAAACAAAAGGATAAATATTACTGCAGTTTGCTGCTTATTATGATCGCATACATTCTTGCAGCTTTATCAAGAGCAAGCTCCTCTACAGCCTGGCAAGCTTATTTCCAGCGGAGACGTCCAACTCTTGATCTACATAAGGTCCTTCTGGATTTAGGTTTGGGTATTCGTATAAGGATTTTGTGAGGACAGAGTAAGACCAGCCTCGGTAACATCGTTTTTGACTCATTAATGTGCTCCATATGTATGACAAATCCTGCTGTCATTGGTCCGCACAGGTTCCTACCTTCCGCAACCGAAGCTGTGTGAGTTATTGAATTTTCTAGCCCCTGTTGTTTGTACACTATAACTATTTTTACTATATTACAACTTTGTTTTCTCCATATGGCAGAATCACGAGTGTATCTGAACAGCAGCCAGTGGAACACTGGATTATTCAGAGTTTGATTTCAAAAGTTTATCTCTTTTATTGCAAGCACGTAAGCCAAACCCTTAAAGAATTATACATGGTTTGTTACCAACTTGCGAACTTGAAAAACCTGTAAGAATGTCTCAAAGTCTTAACGAGCTCAGCGAGAACATGCTCAAAGGTGGCAACATGTACATTTGCTCTCAGTAAGGAATAAAGTGTGTCTAGAAAAGCCTGTCTGCTTCAAGAAGCTTCTCAGAGTATTGGCACTTTACCATTACGTGCATCACCTTGTACATGGGCATGATGTGGAAGGACCAGGTTGACAGGAACTGTAGTTTTCTACCATGGCCGGACTAGACGTTCTTTTTAAGGAATGATTTACTGTCTCTATCAAAAGTGTGCAAAGTCTAAGGACAAGCAGATCACCCGCAGCTATCTAAGGAGAAGATCCGAAGTACCATAGTGACACTTGACGTACCACAAGCTTATTGGCGTAATATGCAGATTAGCTGTATATGATGACTGCATGACAGAAGTGCTTATCAATTTAATAACGATGGTAGGTTTTTAAGATGAGTAATGCTATGTCTAATGAAGAGATCCGTAGAATTATTATTTATACTATTTTAAGTAATGGATTTAATAAGTTAAAACCAATATTACTTATTGTATTCTTTTGTGTCTAGGTATTTCTTTGTAATTAGCACTATTTTTAAGACTGTGGTTGGATGATCATGCTGTAAGTAACTTTAAGAATAAGTCAGTAAATAGCGTACTACTGGACCAGCAGACGTCATCCTTTGGACCATCAATTCACTTATTTTTCAAAACCTTTCTCGAATTGGCCATCTACGAATCCACCGATCAGACTTGTTACATCATAGATAACTTGCGTTTTCAATGCGATTCTAGAGGACCTGAACGGTAATTTAGAAAAGAATAATGACAACGAGAAATTCGGAGTGACTGTCCAATTGTAAAACGTAATGAAATTTGTAGTGTAATCGACGAAATTCAAGCTTGTATTAGTGCTCAGAAAGTTTTTTGCGAAAATGTATATTTTAAAGACATTTTATTACGATGAAAAAACAAGATATGCAATGAATAAAAATCAATGGCAAAGGTATACAAAAACAAATAAAATAAAGTCCAAAGCGTATAAAATAAATGCGTATGTTAATGATAAAAAAATATATGCAGAAAGGTATAAGTTAATTTGACAATGACATTTTTTTACAATGCCTGTGCCTTCAACGAAAAATAGAGGAAGATCTATCCACAATAAAAACAAAATTTTTTATTACAACAACGAAGTTTCTATGAAGCAAAAAATATCTGTATTAACATATTATTAATTGTGAGGAATAGAGAAACTAATTACTTACTGTAAGAGTAGTTTACGAATTTTCATGATCAACGTTGAAAATCCTGAATATAAAGATTTCTACGATAAACATAAAAATGTCTAATGAAGAAACAAATGCAAACAACGCTCACAAGTAATAGGATTTTAAAGATTTTGGAAATATATTATAAACTACTTAGATTGCGTATTATTTTATGGATTTAGCTTCGCTTGTTTAAAGTGCCAAGTAAATATGTAATGTACTCATGTATAAAACCATGATTCTGTACTGACTGAAATTGGTATCACTACACTAATAATCAGAGGTTGCTCGGACATTTTCTGAACACAAAATCTGTATTGCTATGATTCTTGCTCTCTAAAAGATATCATTTATACGTGCGAATCATCGCAATAATTATTTAAACACGGATTAATCTATAGCGATTGACAAAGCTATAATAAAACAATTTTCGATAAAGGCGTAACAAACGCCTTCATTAATAGCCTTATAAAAGCAGATGTACAAAGAGATTTTTTTGTGTGAACATACGCGGAATATTATTATTGTGAACAGTATTTCTCGTACAAACTTACAGATCTAAAGTTGGGGGTCATAAAGGTGTTCAAAAAATTTTTTATTGAAGATTCATTTTTTAAGGCTGCGATTGCATGGAGCCAATAATGCGTGCAGCCATGTTCACATGGAGCACGTAAAGAGTACAGCATAACCATTTAAGCTAGTTAGACGTAAAAGGGAGCGATAGGTTAGCAGGTTTGACTCTATCTCCCTCTCACAGGCTCAAGTGGTTACGCTTAGGCCGCGGTCACATGGAGCGCGTAACGCATAAACGTATCCACTTGAGCCAGTGAGAGTAAGAAAGAGGTCAAATACGCGAACCTCTTACTCTCTCTCACAAACTTAAATAGTTACGCGCAAGCGTAACCCCTTGAGCCCGTGAGACTGAGACAAAGGTCAATTACGCGAATATTTGGCTCCGTCTCACAAGCTTAAATGATTACGCGCTATATGTGACGACGATCTTACGTATGTAGTGGGACGAAGGATCGCGTTCCACCACACTGTCTCTTGATCTACTGGACTACAATGCTATGAACAGTGCCTCCCGTGGCAACTCTATCAACAACTCAAACATGTATCGACCATAGGTTGGTAATATAGAACACTTCTACTCACATAGTTAATTGATTGTGTCCAGACTCGCCTTGACGCATAACTCGAGAAAACTTCATTCAATGTTTGTTCTATATGTCAGTCTGCGTAATTACGACATAAATTTTTCGTATTATTGATAATGTTATGAAAAATTTAGGTAAAAATGATGAAAATGTATTTTTACTAGAATCAACATACAGTGCGACTTTGCCCCCTAGCCTTCAATGATAAGCTACAAGGTACATGGATAATCATGCTGCTGTTTGTGTTGGATTAATGGATTTGAAAGCTGTACATTTAGTCCCACAAAAGATTTACACTGTTGACAAAGAGTGTAAAACAAATATGATATAATAAACTATGACTTTAATAGTTTCGCCATCCAAGAAGCGCTACTGCGATGCTCTCATACAACAGTACAGCACCTGACCATAACAGCGCCACATTAAATAATTGTCTGTCAAACCGACATCGAGAAGGAAAAAAATCCTCCCGAGAGAGCCTCGAACTCCTAACCTCCTGTTCACCGGACATACGCTCTTGCCACTTGAGCTATCGCGGAGGGTTACGAGATCTGCTATCAAGTTCGGACTTCAATCCTTCTTGTCTATATTACGCGATGACATAAGTCGATAGCTTAGAAAATTCTCATTAGAATTTACAGCGTGTAGTAAACCTTATGCCAGATTTTTAAGTTTAATTAAGCTTTTATGGTCGGGTGCTGTACTGTTGTATGAGAGCATCGCCCTAGCGCTTCTTGGATGGCGAAACCATTAGAGTCATAGTTTACTAAAAATGCTGCCACTACTTGAGTCAAATTTGAACTTAAAAATCTGGCGTTGGGTTTACTACACGCGGTAAATTATAATGAAAATTTTCTAAGTTATCGACGTATGTCATCGCGTATAATGGACGAGAAGGATTGAAGTCTGAACTTGAGAGCGGAACTCGTAACCCTCCCTAATAGCTCAAGTGGCAAGAGCGTCTGTCTGGTGTACAGGAGGATGAGAGTTTAAGGCTCTCTCGGGAGGATTTTTTTCCTTCTCGATCTCGGTTGGACAGAAAATTATCTGAATGTGGCGCTGTTATGGTCGAGTGCTGTACTGTTGTATAAGAGCATCGCCGTAGCGCTTCTTAGATGGCGAAGCCATTAGAGTCATAGTTTACTAAAAATGCTGCCATCAATCGAGTCAAATTTAAACTTACAAATATGATATAATTTACTATTCGTTTTTCGTCTTTTATGTATTTACTCAACCCTGATATATTTAATTACTTTTTATCAGTTACAAGAGTTCTTTCAACACATGGCTCTAAATGACAAAACAAGCAAAGTTTTTGAGAGACAGAATGCGTAGTAGACGATCTGGAAAATAATTTGACGTTTTCTGGCACGAGATGCCAGAGTCAGAGTATTTACAAAGATTGTGAGCACTCTGACAATGAACACGCTATGCAAGATATTAAAAATAGTGATGTTCAAGTGATTTTTTCAACTGATGCAGCAAGTCAATAAAGGTTATACATAAATAAAAATTGATCTACGATCGATTTAAAGTGACAAGCGATCTATGATTTGTGTTTAAAAGATTTAAGAACTCCCACTTTCTCATTGTAGGTGTCATTGCTAACGTACTATCTCAGTTGACCATCATGTTTAGACTTGTGTATCTAATTTATGGGATACAGCTTCAACTACAAATATTACTACTACTAAATTCAAGATCATAATTACGATCCCATTTCTTATATTTCTATAGGAGAATCTGGATTGATATACATCTAGCTTAGCTGGCTCATCACCCCTATATAGCACATATTTTGAATATTTTATTATAAATGTTTTTTAAAAGTTCTAGAAAGTGGCACTTTACCTAAAAATAATATAGCACGTGCATAATATCATGCGAAATTTTTATATAGTTCTGTTGTTAAATTTTTTAGATCATTAAGATTGAAAAACATTTCATAAATTTGTTAATTCTTTTTCAATTAACATCCAATTTCCATTTTTTAGCATTATTCCCTTCCTTGGTTGAATCTGTTGCTTATGGTACCGGAAAAAATTGCAAAATGTTACACAGGTTTCCTAGAAAAATCAACTGTTCACTTATTTCTCGTATTTATTTACAAACAACTGATTTTTCTGAAAAACCTATCCTAGTTTTTGGAATTTTTCACGTGATGGCTCCCAGTTAATTTGTGTAAGGAAGAAAATGAGCCTTAAAACTTATAATTCAGATATGAATTAAAAAGATTAAAGTAATTTGTTCATGTTCTTTCAAGCTTCGGTATCCACAAAATTTTACAAAATTTCATGGAAAAAACGCATAATATTAAGCAATAGCTATGATATTGTCCGGTAAAGATATAGCTCTCACAGCATTAAATAAAAATTCATAATAAAATATTCAAAAAATGTGCTATAGAAGAGTGATGAGCCACCTTAATGATGACTGAAGATTTGCTAAATTAAAAAAAAAGTCTTATATGATAGTGGTATATGATTAAACTGTGACCAATGATTTAAAAGGAGTCATAAACAAAGAAAATACCAAGAGTTTACATACACAAATATATAAGTATGACATACTTTAAGTAACTATACATGTAAAAATACTTTCAATATTCATGCTCGTTAAATACAAAGATAGCCACTTGATTAATTAAGATTTCTTTGCTTACATATAATCTCAGTTAACTATTATGATTAAACTAGAGTTCTTTATTCATCTAAAAGAGATGAAACTAAAATTTTCACTAATACTGGCTCGTTATTTATTATAGTGAGGAAATTTTTAAATGCTTGTCCATCTGATTGATTCTAAAAACTAAGTTTTTGATTTTGAAGAGGCGCAATTTATTCTTTTTTCATAATTCACTAATCGGTATATTTACAGCTCTGCATATCAGGGTTAGGCAGAAATCAATCTGCACGATTATTTAATTGATCAGAAAATTAAAAGAATACGAACTACATTATTAAATTCCAGTCATAAAAGGTACTTGAGAGATCAGATTAGTGCATACTGTTAATAAAGATCCTCCAAGGTACAGACAAACTAAGTTAGTCGCTGGAAACGTAATTATTAAAGTCAACGTCTAATTTCAGTTGATTGCCAAAATTATACACTATTGGTTACCACTATTTTGACAGAAACGCTTTGAACACTTAAAAATCTGATTCCACAACTTAAAACAAAAGTAAATTATATTCTATCTGATTCGTCGAATTTAATAATTATATCCTCACAGTGGCTGCATAAGTCAAACAAGGTTCACTCACTACATCCAGACTACAATGTAATAAGGGTGTATGACTTAAAAGCGAACAAAATCCTAATCTCAACCTGCAAACTCTCACATGTACTTCAATCTAAGTGATGCTGTACAAACATTTATGTTCTAGCAATTTTTGGCATTCAAGGCTATGAATCAGCAAACTAGTATCTTCTTCAAAATATATACTTATATTAAGCATGCTTGTTAAAAATAATTCTCCATCATACTTATTATAAATAATATTCACTCGTTTATCTTTAATTTTTGGTATTATTTTTGAACGTTGATAACTTTTGGATCAGGGTTCTCGGGATTAAATAGAGAACTCATATTTCTATTTGTGGCAAATAAAGTTATAAGTGGTAGAAAGCTACTGAGTGTTTTCAGCTGCATGCGAGTGTCATATACATTATATACAAATAGTTATCATTTTATTAATGAGTTTGCCATGCCTTTTATGTCTTACTTTAAAACTTGTTTAGATGCTTTGTTCTACATGGTGGTACTAATATTTTGTACCATAGATACCTTTCTCATAGCATAAACCAAGTATATCCTCTTCATGTTACCATAAAATTATCGTTTTTAATCGATGTGATATATTTATAAAAATTACATTCAAACAGATGTCAGAGGTTATAGGCAAGTTTGATGCACTCATACTAAGAATCCTTGGTAGGCTATTGTTAAAAACAATTGCTTAACTTTATTTTACTTTCAACAGATGGTTGGAAGGTTGTGGACTGGGTCTCTTGCTCCTTTACAGGCCGCAGGACTAGCAGTTGTCCAACTTCTTTTGTTCATTTATTGAGAGAGAGAGATACAAAGAATAATGGTTTATGAAATCTATCGTACCTTTTTTTTATATGTTTGTATTTGGATATGTTCCTGATGATATGGTGGAATTCTAACTAGTTAACTCGGGCACTGTGCACTATTACTTTAATATACATATATTTGTATTCAGTATTACAAGACTTAACTTTTGACCTTATACTAAAAGCCTTAAAAGTAATAAAACCACACTCGATGAGCGGTGTCAAGCTAATAAATTATCACAAGTACCACCCTCGATGAGCGGTAGCGAGCTAATAAATTATCACAAGTACCACACTTGATGAGCGGTGGCAGGCTACTAAACCGAAACGTCGTGCAACGGCAATATATAAGAAAAGGCTCTGCAGGATGTTTTGGTTTTACAACTAGAGTAAGCGAGGAGTTGCATTTCCTCGAAGTAATACGTGCTGACCAGATGTTTTGGACTTCGTACTTGCCTCAATTGTATTTTGACACCTAATTTAAATCACCTCGAGTCACGAAGTACCAAGTAAGCATTGTTCAGGGACGACTTCGATTTCCTAGTAAAACTGAAAATTTAATATTTTTATTACAATGTTTGTCTTGAACATTGTATTATTTCTTAGTCAATATTATAAAATTTTATCCTTTTATTAGGCAATCAAAGTCGTCACTTAACACTCTTTCCTTCTTAAAAACATCGCCACCCTCGGCAAATACATAGTATAATCAAATGTTAATAAGTATTATAAACTTAATTATTGTAATTATTGTAGTATAAAAGTAACATACAACATGAAAATATAAAAATAATTTTAATTAAATTAATTTATTTTTTTTAATATTTATTAAAATATGATACTTTATTATTCTACAAAATATTACCTGTATTTAAGGTTATGCAAAAAGTAAATGGAAAGGAATGATAATAGGATTATAATGTATGGTAAGATTATATGAAATAATAGCATATTGTATATGTTTAAAGTAGCATGAATCTTATTTTGTTTTTATACTGTATATAATGCTATAACCGTTGAACTATTTATTAATCTTTTGTACACAAAAACGTCCTTTTCTTTCTTCCGGTCTCTTGGGTTGTCGTCTTTGGTGGATTCTTCTGGTTTTTTGGTTGCTTTATCGTTAATCTGCCTATGGCTTCAAGTTTACTTGATACTCCAGTCTCAAGGCACAGTTGATAGTGCCAGTCGTATTTCACTAGGCTGACATTGCATTTGCAGATTAAGCATATCCTTTGCATATTTCTGCTCTATATATAAGGTTTCCACAGGATGAGTGTATCATTGTCTCTGTTTTACCTTGGTTTCCCTTATTGTAATATCGGACTCCATGATCTTTAAGTCCGTCGAGGGCTCTTATAGTTGATTCTTCATTACAGTAGGTAGCAAAGAACATGTACATGGTTCTTTTATTATCCCAATGATTATCTAATGGCATGTAATTAAGGTTATTTATAGGGCCAAATGTCATCATTAGCCTTATCCATTCCTCAGGCATCATTATTACTGGCACTTTTGTCATTAATTTTTGAGGGAAGGCATTCGTTGGTTTCTGGGTTGTTTGACCTTCAACTAGATCCTTTGACTGTTGTGTTATGCAATACACTACTGTAAGTCGCATATTTTCTGCCCATTCAGCATTTTCATATGTTATATAAACTGGAATAACATCTCCCCGTTTCTCTGTCTTATTCGAAAAATATATATCCTCAATTGGATATTTGTGTCAAAAGAATTCATCAATATAATTAACACTGTAGGGCTTTCTTATCATTACGCTTATCTTATTTTCATTACGATTTACTCTCACAAATCGTCGTATTAGTGCGATTTCTTCTTTAGCGCTATCTTTAGGTGTTTCTTTAGTTGTTGGAGTTTTAATATCCCTATCTATTAACTCGATTTGGCCGTCCGTTAGCGCTTGTAGTGACGGTGTTATTTTCAGAGCTTGTTTAGCTGTTTTAGCTTCTTGGGGGGAGTAAAAAATAGCTTCAAAGCTGAAGTATTTTATTGCGCATGGCTGTTCATCCGAAGATTGTACAGTTCCATAGCATCCTAATATTTCCTTTAGCACTAGTCGACTATATGTTCCCTGGATTAACAAGTCAAGACGCCGCACTATGTTCTAAAACGATGAAATCAGAGGTAACTTTGTTTAAAATCAAATATCTCCAGATAAAAACGAGACAGAGAGGTGTTTTTTTCCATTTGCAGGTAATTGGATCACGAATTCAGAAAAACTATAGCCAAAGTCTAAAAATAAAAATCTGACCTTAAAAAAAAAGTTTTTGCAAATTAAAAAAAAAATTAATAAAAACTGTGGTTTTTAGCTACTTGTTTGTTCGGAAGGTGTATTTAACAAGTATTATCGGTGTTAAAGTGTATTTAAATAATAAAAAAACAGATCATTGAATCTTGCAATGCTAAAATATAACCTTACTATGTACTAAAACGATGAAATAAAGGTAAGTGTATCCGACATCAAATATCTCCAGATAGAAAATAGATAGAGAAATTCTTTTTTTTTTTTTTAATTTCTAGGTGACTGGATAGCGGATCTAGATAAATTATAGCTAAAATTCTGAAAAAATAACCTAACCTAACAAACAATACAGTTCATTTAATTTATTCATAAACTAATGAATCTGGTCATCTTAAGTTGAATCTGTGTTTATACAGGCATGTTAAAAAATAGTTGAGGTCGATTAAGTGTATAAAAACAGTAAAAAATAATTTTTTTGGAAATCTGCAATGCGTTTACATAACCTCAAAAATGGAATTTTAATAATATACTAAGAGACCATTTTTATCTTGTCATGATAAATTTAAATTGTATATTCTATACTCAATGAACTGTATGTTATTTCATCACAACAATGCAAAGTCAAACATTTCTTTTGTAGATTAGGAAGGTGGATCCAATATGGCGGTCGAATTTTCCAAAAATCTTCTAAATCTGAATTTAACATGTGAATAAAGGGATTTAAAGGTTCTGACAACGAAAAAAATATCATTCTTTTATAATGAAGAAAACAAAATAAGACATGAAAAATTTTTGTTTTGATTTTTGAAAAATTACATGCATCGAGCTCTCGCTAAGCAGTTATTCAAAGTATAGTTTTGTAGTGTCTCTCGAACTCTATATAAAAAAATGTAAAGGTGCTTTACATTTTTACGTCTATAAATTAACCAAGGCATTCTTTTATTTTTTGACTTGAAAAAATTTTTTATACAAACATAATTATTATAGTTTATACATAATGCACGCCTAAGAATTTATTATAATATGATAGTTCTTTAATTCCAATAATGTTTTAATAATCGTATAATAGTTACTTTTGACTAATTAGCATCACATTTGAATTAATTTAAAATAGGCTAAGAAATATAAATTTTAAAGAAACGTTTTTTGTACTTAAAATATTAATAATTACATTTGAGAGATTTAGATCAGTCTTTGATATTGTTTAAAATACATTTTTCCGTTCTTTGTCAAGTTTTATGAGATTAATTCTAGAAAGAACTCCGTTAAAGTAGCTCAAAGTTGATGAAAATAAGTAATGCATGAAATCAGCTCAAGTTAATTCTCAGATAAGCCTTTATAGGACTTGAGATTGATACAGAAATTGATCACGGATAGAAAAAAAATTATCTACATCTCTTATTGCATTTTTTTAAAATACTTTTTCTTCAGACTTATTATCATAAGTAATTTAATTTAAGACATTAAAGGAATAATCTTCACTTTCTGTAGAACTATTATTTTCATCTCTAAATCTGAAACGATAATTTTAGAATTTCGTTAATGTATTACTAAATTTTATGAAACTGATATATATTCTTTTTCTCATTTTTTTCGTAGAAATAAAAACGGATATTGTCCATATGTATATTTTTGAACTATTACAAAAAAAAATTACATTAAAATTGCGGAATACACAATACGAAAAATTGAGAACTTTTGCTACGAACTGGAATATTTATTATTGATATTCTCATATCTAAATACAAACATTTGGCTTAAGTCATTTCCTTCATGATTTCTCAGCTGCTTACGCCTATAATACTTCCTTTGTTCAGACACATAAGTAAAAAAATTACAGTATTGGATATGCAGACCACTCTATTAAAAATGTCAATAATTCTATTTTTACGGCTCGTTTGTCTAGCATGTGCGATCCAGTTTCTTCTGAAGAACTTGTGAGTGGATTTTCCTGCATCCTCAGCAAGATATGCGATAGGCAGAGGAAATTTTTTGGCTACTTTACACCCATGTCTCAATAATTTATGTGTGCTGGGGTTCATCTTCGCCCAGGGGTATAGCGAGTTGTGCAGATCACAAGTTTCATCACATAATTTTTGAGTAGCATCAAAATCAATAATTTCTTTACTTTTGGATAATTTCAAGATATAAGCAATGTTTTTTACAAGATTCTCGTCAATTACAAGAGCAGCAGCTAATTTTTTCGGATTATTTAAGCAAGTTCTGGCCACATTTCCTGTATTAGTGGTGCCATGATCCTGCAGGACTTGATCAGCTCGAACGTGTAGA
>JAPYYV010013095.1:0-17866 GCA_030522625.1 Copidosoma aretas
TCCAAACCTTTGCCATCGCCTCTCAGCACTTGAGGAGGGAGCTCCGGAGTCGTGACGTCAGAGCACTGGGGGAACTACCACTGCCGTGCTATAGCGGGTAAGCTGGTAGGGAACTCCCCCTACCACTACCGTGCTATAGCGGGTGGGCTGAAACCGGCGTGGGCTCGTAGCAGCGTGGGCTCGTAGCAGCATAGCTTATCCCGCAACGTCAGCGCTCATGTTATAGCACTCACCACTACCGTGCTATAGCGGGTGAGCTGGTACCGGCTCATATAAGCCGCGACGTCGTGCTATAGCGGGTGGGCTCATACCAGCATGGGCTCGTAGCAGCGTGGGCTCGTAGCAGCATAGCTTATCTACTCGTATGACCTTAATTATGTCAATATGCAAACGAAAAACCAGTCGAAATTTATAAATGACGAAAGAATGCACGAAAATTGGGTATCATTACAATGATTACGATTAACTTATGATATGTGAAATTTACAAAAAAATGAGTAAAGCGATCGTGTGGAGCGGGAAATAATACGCAAACTAAAGGGAAAATAAGTCTGTTTATGTTCTGCTGTTGCTGAGATCTACCATTTGCAATTGAGAAAGCAGCGAACGCCCGCGTAGAGTCTAGTGTTAGTAGAGAATGCGATAAGCGCGTATTTTTACCGACGCAGCGCAGCAAACGCGTCGACGCATGGTTTTCCATACTTTTTTATATGATGATTACTCGATAAATATAGGTGCAATAGGTACAAAAATTATTTTGCCCCAAATCTATTGTCCTGCACTGTTTACTGACAAAATTTGAAGTATGTAAGTTGAATTAAACTGCCGCTACAGTTAAAAAGTAAATGTACCGTATTTTAACTTGTGTTTATGATGCCAATATCTACGAAACATTCAAATTTTATAGGATAATAATGATATCTTCTTTTTTTGCGTTTAACATTGATACTAGTTTTCGGCGTAGAAAATTTCTTTTTATTTTTCAAAATAATTAATATCCACCTAAATTCATCTGCCGGACAACTTTCATTCAGAACTTTTGTCGCTAAGACCTATTATTTTGGAGGTATTTACGAATAACTAAAAAAAGCGGTTGCATAGTTGTTTTGCAATTAAAACCTCCTGGCAAAGCAAGTTTTTTCCAGACAATGTAATGGTCTATTATGTTTATAAAAACCTATTATTAAAGCCGTATTCCATCCCGGTCTAGCTCACAACGGTCAAACCCTTTTTTAGAACTTCTGGCTCCCTGACTATAGATAATAAGATAGGTTCAATAATATGGGCATCTACTAAAGTTTATGGAAGAAACGCTGCAAAAAGATTTAAATATGTTATAAAATTTATGACATCATTACAGATGATTATAAATTAAAAAGTTCGAAAATAACTTTTACATAATTTTTTTTAGATTTATGTTCAAAAATGGCATATATTTTGTTATTCGTACTCATAATTATATGAAAACTACTTGCAGGCAAGTTATTTTGATAAATTACTTGAAGTA
Organism: Copidosoma aretas; assembly: GCA_030522625.1. NCBI lineage: Eukaryota > Metazoa > Arthropoda > Insecta > Hymenoptera > Encyrtidae > Copidosoma > Copidosoma aretas. The sequence continues at coordinate 1,508 of JAPYYV010013095.1, forward strand.
AAAATAAGATATTGGTATGTTCTAAATAATTTAAATTCCTATCTTAACCAGTACCTGTGCAGTCTGCAAGTAAGATCCCTTACTAAGTTATTTGAGATAATAATAAAGAAATGTTTTTCTTTTTTAAAATTAGATCATTAAGTTTATTAGCTACTTTTACTTTTTGTAGTTACAAATGTTCAGCTTACCAAGTTATTAACTTTAAAATCGTATACAACAGTGTTCTGTAGTTTAAAAATAATAGATAGTAACTATTTAAAAAAAAAAAAAGGAAATTCTTTATAACAAAAACTAGTACCAAAGTTGAAAAACGCGAAAATTGATAGGTTCTCAAAAATATATGAAGAAATCATTTTTTTTTTTATGAAATTTGAATATTTCATAGATATTGGCATCATCAACAATATAAGCTCAAATCAGATACCCATAAACAATATGGCAATCTATTGCAAAATGGATAATTTACAACTTTGACGCTATAACTTCTGTCACTGACATAGAATCCCGGTCAAAACAATTATAATCGCTAGTTAATAACAATATCTTACAACATACATTTTTATTAAGTAGTTTTTTTTTTCTAAATCATCTTTTATGTTTTGTAACTTCGCTATTTAAGAACTTAGAAAAATGCAATAAAGTACATTCGATTGCGCTTATTTCAGCATGAATTGAAAAAAAAAAATTGTTGTAGGACCAATACAAGCTGAGATACAGTACTTATACTTTTTTATCTGTAGTGGCCGATCTTATTAATTTACACACTTTGAATTTGGCCAGTAAATAGTGCAAGACAATAGCATTATGGCAAAATTATTTCATTGCCCTTTGCACTAATATTTATCGGATAATCATTGTTTTAAAAAGTCTAGAAAACCGTGCGTCGACGCGTTTGCTCCGCTGCGTCGGTAAAGATAAGCCCTTATCGCATTCTGTACCGACACTAGACTCTACGCGGGCGTCTAATGCGGCCTTAATCGCAAATTGCATCTCACAGCAACAACAGAACGTAAACGGGCTTTAATTTTTTTTATTTTACGTATTTTTTCACGCTCTACACGATTGCGTTTTTTTTTTTTTTCTTAAAGTTGCACCTATCATGAGTAAATCTAGTTTATTGTAAAAAGCCCCGATTTTCGTGCATTTTTTCGTCATCAATCGATTTCTACCAGTATTTTCTTGCATAGTGACATGAAGTAAAATATTACCCTTTTTTGGTTATTAGATGTTTATTCACAATCTAAAATGTACATGTGAATAAGGCAAAATACATGTAAATGTTAATGCGCCGATTTAGTAGGTGATAATACGGCGAGATGACTGACGTTCCGCAGAGACAGTCTATTAAATAGTTTGAATCTTAAATCATCAACGTTAAAGTAGTTGGTCTGGATACGTATATACATATACATATATGTTTGTTCGAATTGATGTTTATTGAATGATTTGTTTAAAAAATAATTTATTGATGGCATAGATTCGTACCGAAACAGCCTGAGAAATTTGTAAATCACAGGAAACTTGAAAAATACTATAAAATTCTGATAGAAGTTAAAAAAGTTAGAAAAATTATAGCACAATTCATACATATTAAAAGCATTATAAATTACATAAAAAATTACTCTATTTTAAAAACGGCACTGGTGAATGATCAAATATTTGGATGCATCATTATGAAAGGTATCTAAAGTAACATTTCAGTTTTTTGACTAAATCTGTTGAGTGAATATAAAAAATTAATTCTAACGTCTGTTTTTCACGGGGCAAGCCTATACTAACCATGTTAAAAAGTCCAACTTTGAAGCTTTGTATCTTAAAAACATTGAGGGCGATCTTTTCAAAGTTTCAACCACTAATGTACAGCAATATTATGAAATGATTGTCGCAGTTTGGGAATGATCTGGTGTAGGTTAATTTTTGGACCGACTACCTCAATATCTCCATGCGAACTATCTCAAGTACGTATAATAAATGAACGCTAGGCCATTAACAGTAAAAGCGAATAATATAAGAAATACCGGAAATGTCTAATTAGGGCTTAAGAGGAGGAAATATATAGGTACTGTATTTCTTTGAAAAACTTTTACTGACACACCCTCATCTCAACATCGATTGCAAGAGAAGATAATGACCTAAACCTAGTTCAACACGAATGAAAAAGAAGATTATTCATCAGCCCTATTCGACACTAACCGAAAATACGTATGACCTTAATTATGTCAATATGCAAACAGAAACCGGTAAATATTTATAAATAACAAAAAAATGCACGAAAATTGGGTATCATTACAACGATCACAATTTACTCATGATAGATAAAATTTACAAAAAAATGAGTAGAGCGATCGTGTAGAGCGGAAAAATACGCAAACTAGAGGAAAAATGATCCTGTTTATGTTCTGTTGTTGCTTATATCTGCCATTTGAATTTAAAGAAGCATCGAACGCCCGAGTATAGTCTGGTGTTCGTACAGAATACGATTAGCGCGTACCTTTTCTGACGCAGCGCAGCGAATGCGTCGACGCATGGTTTTCCAAACTTTTTTATATGATGATTGCTCGATAAATATAAATGCAGTAGGTACAAAAATCGTTTTGCCGCAAATGTATTGTCCTGCACTGTTAACTGACAAAATTTAAAGTGAGTAAGTTGATTACAACTGCCGCTACAGGTAAAAAAGTAAAAGTACCGTATCTTAGCTTGTACTGTTCCAACAGCAATTTTTTTTTTTTAATTTATGTCTAAATAGGCGCAATTAAATGCACTGGTTTTCGAATCTCTAAGTTGTAAAATAGTAAAGTTACAAAACATAAAAATAGGTTTAAAGAAAAAAAAAAAAAAAAAACACTTAAAAGAAATTATTAAACATTGGTATTTTGTTAGATATTATTATCATTTAGCGATTCCAATTGGTTTAGCCAGGATCCTCTAGCGGTGACAAAAGTTACTGATTGATCCGGGCTCTTTATGTTGATGATGCCAATATCTATAAAATATTCGAATTTTATGGGATAATAATGATTTCTTCTTTTTTTGCGTTTTATAATTTTGACACTAGTCTTCGGCATAACAAAATTTCTTTTCATTTTTCAAAATAATTAAAATCTACCTAAATTCATCTGCCGGATAACTTTCATTCAGAACTTTTTTCGCTAAGACCTATTGTTTTTAAGATATTGACGAATAACTGAAAATAGCGGTTTCATAGTTGTTTTGCAATTAAAACCACCTGGCCAAGCAAGTTTTTTCTAGACAATTTAATTGCCTATTATGTGTATCAAAACCTTTTATTGAAGCCAGTTTCCATCCTGGTCTAGCTCACAACGGTCAAACCCTATTTTAGAACCTCTGGCTCCCCGACTATAGACAATAAGATAGGTTCGATAATGTGGGCATCCACTAAGGTTTATGGAAGAAGCGTTGCAAAAAGATTTAAATAAGTAAAAAAATTTATGACATCATACAAGATAATTAGAAATAAAAAAGTTTGAAAATAACTTTTACATAATTTCTTTTAGATCTATGTTTAAAAACGGCGTATATTTTTGTATTCGTACTCATAATTATATGAAAACTACTTGCAGGTAAGTTATTTTGATAAATTACTTTTAATGAAAAGAAAATATTGATATGTTCTAAATGATTTAGATTACTATCTTTACCAGTACCTATGAAGTCTGCAAGTAAGTTCCCTTACTGAGTTACTACAGATGATATTAAAGAAATTATTCTCTTTTTAAAATTAAATCATAAAGTTTATTAGCTACTTTGATTTTTTGTAGTTGCAAATGGTCAGCTTATAAGGTTAATAACTTTAAAAGCTTCTACAACAGTGTTATGTAGTTTAAACATAATAGATAGTAACTAGTTAGAAAAAAAAAAAAAAATTTTTGACGAAAACTAGAGCCAAAGTTGAAAATCACAAAGATTAAAAAGTATTGAAAAATATATAAAGAAATCATTTTATTTTCATAAAATTTTAATATTTTATAGATATTGGCATCATTAACAATATAAGCCTAGATCAGTTGCCCATAAACAATATGGCAACCTATTGCAAAATTGTTAATTCGCTACTTTGACGCTATAACATCTGTCACTGCCATAGAATCCCGGCCAAATCAATTGAAATCGCTAGTTAAGAACAATGTCTTACAACATACATTTTTATTTAGTAATTTTTTTTTTTTTTTTTTATTTTTTTTTTTTTTTTTTTTTTTTTTCTTTTTTTTATTCTGTAAAATTCTATTAATTTTATTTTTTTTCTCTTTTTTTTTTAGAACTCAGAAAAATGCAATAAAGTTCATTTGATTGCACTTATTTCAGCATGAATTAAAAAAAAAAAAATGTTGTAGGACCAATACAAGCCGAGATACAGTACTTATACTTTTTTATCTGTAGCAGCTGTTTTAATTAACTTACACACTTTAAATTTTTCCAGTAAATAGTGAAAGACAATAGTATTATGGCAAAATTATTTTATTACCCATTGCACTAATATTTATCGAGTAATCATTGTTTTATAAAGTCTTGAAAACCGTGCGGCGACGCGTTTGCTCCGATGCGTCTGTAAAGATACGCCCTGATCGCATTCTGTACTGACACTAGACTCTACGCGGGCGTCCAATGCTGCCTTAATTGCAAATTGCATATTACAGCAACAAGAGAACGTAAACGAGTTTCTTTTTTTTAATGTTCGTATTTGTTCCCGCTCTACATAATTGCGTTTCTTTTTTTTTTTTTGAAAATTGCACCTATCATGAGTAAATCGAGTTTACTGTAATAATACCCAATTTTCCTGCATTTTTTCGTCATCAATCGATTTTTACTAGCATTTTGCTTGCCTAGTGATATTAAGTAAAATATTGCCCTTTTTTGGTTGTAAGATATTTATTTACAATTTATAATGTACATGTCAATAAGGCAAAATACACGTTAAAGTAAATGTGCCGATTTAGTAGGGGATAAAACGGCAAGATTACTGACGTTCCGCAGAGACAGTATCTTAAATAGTTTTAATCTTGAATCATCAATGTTAAGGTAGATAGTGCGGATACGGTTATATATATATATATATATATATATATATATATATATTCGTTTAAATTGGTTTTTATTAAATGATTTGTCGCAAAAATAATTGATTGATGGCACGGATTCATACCAAAACAGCCTGAGAATCTCGTAAATCACAGAAATCTCGAAAAATAATATAAAATTTTTAATTAAGCTGAAAAATTCAGAAAAATTATAGCACAATTCAGATATATTGGAAGCATTAAAAATTACATAAAAAAGTTAGAATATTTTGAACATGGCACTTGTAAATGATCTAATATTTAAATGCATCATTATAAAAGGTATCGAAAGTAACATTTTAGTTTTTTGGATAAATCCGTTAAGTGATTTTAAAAATGTAACTGTAACGTCTATTTTTCACGAAGCAAGCCTCTACTAACCATGTTGAAAAGTCCAACTTTTAAGCTTTGTATCTCGAAAACGTTAAGGGCGATGATTTCAAAATTTTAACCACTAATGAACAGCAATTTTATGAAGTTATTGTCGAAGATTGGGAATAATTCGTTGTAGGTCAATTTTTTGACGAACTACCTTAATGTCTCCATGCAAACCATCTTAAGTACGTATAATGAATGGAGGCTAGGTCATTAACAGTAAAAGCTAATAATACAAGAAATACCGAAAATGTCTAATTGGGGCTGAAGAGAAGGGAATATATAAGTACTGTATTTCTTTGGAACACTTTTACTGACCCACCCTTATCTTGACACCGATTGCAAAAGGAAATAATGACCTGAACCCAGTTTAACATGAATAAAAGAGAAGATTATTCATTAGCTCTATTTGACACGAACCAACAATACGTATGACCTTAATTATGTCAATATGCAAACAAAAAACCGGTGAAAATTTATAAATGACGAAAAAATTCACAAAAATTGGGTATCATTGAAATGATCACGATTTACTCATAATAGGTGAAATTTACAAAAAAATGAATGGAGCAATCGTGTAGGGCGGGAAAAAATCTAATATAAAAATAAGCCTTTCTATGTTCTGTCGTTGCTAAGATCTGCAATTTGCAATTGAGAAAGCATCAAACGCCCGCGTAGAGTCTAGTGTCGGTAGAGAATGCAATAAGTGCGTATCTTTACCGACGCAGCGCAGCGAACGCGTCGACGCATGGTTTTCCAAACTTTTTTATATGATGATTACTCGATAAATATAAGTGCAATAGGTACAACAATCATTTTGCCGCAAATCTATTGTCCTGCACTGTTAACTGACAAAATTTAAAGTGTGTAAGTTGGTTACAACTGCCGCTACAGGTAAAAAAGTAAAAGTACCGCATCTTAGCTTGTACTGTTCCAACAGCAATTTTTTTTAATTTATGTCTAAATTGGCGCAATTCATTGCACTGGATTGCAAATTTCTAAGTTGAAAAATAAGGCAGTTACAAAACATGAAAATAGGTAAAAAAAAAAAAACAAGCTTCTGAATACAAATTATTTAATTCCAATTTTTTTTGCCAGAAACCTCTGGCGGTGACAGAAGTTACTGATTGATCTGGCCTTCTTATGTTGATGATGCCAATATCTATAAAATATTTAACTTTTATGGGATAAAAATGATTTCTTCTTATTTCGCGCTTTTTAAATTTAACACTAGTTTTCGGCATAAAAAATTTGTTTCAATTTTTCAAAATAATTATTATTTACCTGAATTCATCTGCCGGACAACTTTGATTTAGAACTTTTTTTGCTAACACCTATTATTTTTGAGATATTGACAAATAACTAAAAAAAGCGGTTTCATAGTTGTTTTGCAATTAAAACCACCTGGAAAAGCAAGTTTTTTCTAGACACTTTATTGGCCTTCTATGTTTATCAAAACCTTTTATTAAAGCCGTGTTCCATCCCAGTCTAGCTTACAACGGTCAAACCCTATTTTAGAACCTCTGGCTCCCCGACTATAGATAATAAGATATGTTTGATATTATGGGCATCCACTAAGGTTTATGGAAAAAGCGTTGCAAAAAGATTTAAATAAGTAAAAAAATTTATGACATCATACAAGATAATTAGAATTAAAAAAGTTTGAAATTAACTTTTACATAATTTTTTTTAGATCTATGTTTAAAATCGGCGTATATTTTTGTATTCGTACTCATAATTATATGAAAACTACTTGCAGGTAAGTTATTTTGATAAATTACCTTTACTGAAAAGAAAATATTGATATGTTCTAAATAATTTAAATTACTATCTTAACCAGTACCTGTGAAGTCTGCAAGTAAGATCTCTTACTGAGTTATTTGAGATGATATTAAATAAATTTTTTTTTTTTGTAAATTGAATCATTAAGTTTATTAGCTACTTTTACTTTTTGTGGTTACAAATGGTCAGCTTAAGAGGTTATTAACTTTAAAAGCTTAAACAACAGTGTTATGTAGTTTGAACAGCTCGTATTTCATGAGGAATAAAATATGTAGGTATTGGTGTGTCCATATATAGACAATGCAGGGCCATATCCTAATAAGAGTTTGAAGGGATTAGACCTCCTTAATTAACTTAAAATAATACTGTAATTTACATATGTATATATATCTATGTATGCTAGTAGGGCTTCGCCCCCTGCGCGCTCCGCGTGCCAACCCCCTATATTTATATTCTATATATAAATGAATATTTTATTCTTTCTTTTTTATTATTTTTTTTCTTTTATTTTTATTATACCTTTTATTCAATTTATTAATAAATATTTTTTTGATTATCATAATTCTTATAATCCTCATTTTTTTATGATAAGATTATCATACAAATTATGTTTGTCATGCATAATGAAAATACATTTTAAAAAAAGCACCTAAATTTTTTTTTTAAATTGGAAAAATTATATTTCATCTGTATGTTTTATTAAGAATCCAAAATTTTTTTCAATTAGGAAAAATAATAATAATAAAAATGATATTGCAGTGATCATTATTATTCTTCCGAAATATGATTAACGAATTGCTTCAAAACTGATAATAAATAAGGTAAAATGATTTTTATTTTTCAATTATTTTAGAATATTTTATGTTATTTGATGTTGCTTTATCATTATGATTATTTTTTTCATGACTTTCACTTTCGAAAAATATTTTTGGTGAAATTATTTTGTATAAATATACAAGCCACTTTAAAGAATATTTTGTATTGGATGTACAGAATCTAGCGTTTTTGTACATAAATAGAATTATCATTCCAGTATGCAAGTATTGCGAATCCTCCAATTTACCTGCACCTTAGGACATTTTTTTTTTGCAAAAATCAGATAACTTTATTGAAAACGCCTTTTTTTTTAAATGTTCGAATATTTATAAGTTCAGTTAAATGATGAGCATAAACATATTTTTAAATTATATTTACAAGATATCTAAAAAATTTTTTTTAGAACGAAGTTTCTTTTCTCGCGTTACAGGCTTTGGGCGGATGGGGGCTAGACCAAAAAAGTTTAACATGATCCTGTCCCGACACTATAGGGACCCTTTTGGAGTCAAATGCAGAGAGAGACAAACAAACAGGCTGCCGTCTGCAGTCTGCACTGGCATGGCACGGAGCAAGTACCGTACGATACTATTTACTAATTAGTATCGTACGTATATAGTATTTACATATATTTGTGTGTATGTGTACATATGTAAAATTTATAAATTAAATATATAAAATAACTCGCTGTCCCCCGGGTTACTGAGTTAAATAACTTACGATTTAGATTACTGGGTTTTTGCAGTTTTTCCCATATAGCTTATTTAAATTTTCCCGCGTGGTGGCGGCCACTTTTGTGAACACTGCTGCAGTCTGCTCTTCTGCTTGTCCGTCTCTCGCTCTCTCCCATGCACACAATGATGTAGATGATGGAGCGCCGCAGCTGCGGGGGCCTTACCTTGAGCAAGTCGAGCTCGACTCGAGCATGCACTTTTGGACGCCTCTTCGTCATCTGCACATGCGCCGAAGTCAAAACTTGGTCTCTGCTCATTTGCGAGCGATGAAACATTGGCCTTTTGACTTGTTCAAGATAAAGCTCCTGCTGCCTTAGCTCTATATATATACATACATATATTTACATAGCCCCGCTCTTTACTGCTGCATATCGTCGAAATCGTGACGTGGCTGTAATTAGGGCTTAGCTGGGCCCCTGTTACAGCTAAGGTACGACCAGGCGAATAATGGTAGCGTTTGATTTTTATCGATTTGTCGCTCGTTTTCATTTTTTAGGTTATAAATATACAAACTATAATGACTCTATAGCAAAATTCTACCAAAAATCAAAATTAACTTTCTTTCTGACTGGTAGTCCATATACCCCTAACGCCGATTTTATAGATTTTCCTAGCTTTTTAGGTATAACTTTTCTATACAAATAAATATTTTATAACTTCATGGTTTATATTTTAATATATTATTATTTTTTTAAATAGGGCATAATTTTATGATTTTATAAGACGGTTTATTTGTTATGACTTCTATTGTTGCGATTGTTTTATCACAATACAAAATTTGGTTTATTACACAAATGTATATAATGTCGTATACTTTTAGATATAATTAAAGTATTTTTCAGAATTATATAAATAGTTTTAACAAAGAAAAAGTTTAGCTCACCTGTCTATATGCCTCATGGAAGTTTTGTAATATATAGATAAAAATTGTATGATATATATGTTTTGATTTATGTAAACAACTGTGTAATGAAATTTTAACTGAAGTACAGACTTAGAAAAAAGGGTATAAAAATACTATACATAATCAAGTAAATTGAGAAATTTAGAAAATAATATTTGGGTAATTGTGCAGAAAAAAACCAAATTTTGGTTAAGGACTTAGGGGTGGCTGATTTGGGTTGGACCAGGTTGAGTTAGGGCTGTATTGTTCTAATCAAAAAATTCCAATATAAAACTGTTATAGCTAACAGAGGATTAGAAAAGAGTGGGAGCTAAAAATAGGGTATTCTACATTATATCTTTATAATTATTCCTATAATTTTTTCCTGTCGCGGGGAGGAGGGGTCAAAGCTACTTTTGTGAAATCCTTTTGTTTTTCTTAATTGCTTCTTAATATTGTTTTATTTTTTATTTATATTTTGAAACATAAACGTACCATTGCATTTCAAGTTATTAATAAACTTTCTGCAGAGAATCGTTTGCTTCATATCTCATTAAATATAAAAAATGCAAAGGGCCCTAGAGCAGAATTATTTATTTAAAAGTTTTAGCCCATTAATTTATCTAAAATTAAGTAAACAAAATTTCTTTTGTGACCGATAGTCCGGTCGCAAATAACAAAAAATCACGAAAATTTTCTGTTTCGTTTTGTTTGAATAACTATTGTTGGAATCCACTCATAATGCTTTAAATTCATCAAAACACAGTTCACGTGATGTATAAGCAGAAATCACAAATTTTACTTAATCCGCTAGATAGTTCACGAAAAATGAGATTGTCAACTAAAAAAACCTCAAAGTTTTAATTTTTTTCTAAAATTCCTTTAAGGATCGTACATTAACTTATTTAATTTGAGGTACTAACATAATCGTATGTTTGTTTATTTAATCATAAAATTTATTATCCTATTGTATTAAACTAACTTTTTGCAATAAAAACGATTTAAAGCTTAATTGGATATTTTATATATCTAAGTTTTATTAGAATAAGACAATTGTCTTAATTTCATTGAATTACATAAATTTTTCTGCATTTTTTTTTTAAAGTTACTGTGTGACCAATTGTTGCGGTAATCCCTTTTTTATAAAAAAAAATTACTGTTAATTTTTTTTATTAAAATTAAGACCTTCAACAGAAGTCCATTATGTTTGAAGCATTATGCTTCTGAAGGGGTGATTTTGCAACTGCTTATGACTCTCTGTACTGTTTCTACGACGAATTATACACAATGTTTTTCCGTACTGTTTTGAAAGTTTACTCCAATTTCCAGAAAATTTTTTATTTCCTAAATTTTTTTTTCCAATTAAATTTTGCTGTTAATTTGAAAAAAACTGATAATTTGTGGAGCTTTTCAAAATATTAATCAATATTTATACATAGAAATACTTATTTTATTTTAATAATTTGGTAAACAGTAAATAAATAAATATTTCTTTACTTAATTTGTACACTTTTTAAAAATTTTTTTTAACAAATTTTTACAATTACAATCATTCATTATAATTTGTTTATAGATACTTTTTTTATTAGTTAGTTTTATCACTAACAACGCCAATTATTCTTTTAAAAATGTTTGATTGGTTATTAAATTGATTTTTTACTTACTTTACATTTATTTACATTTAATTATACCCAATTTAAGATGTAGCAGTACCACTATATTATTATTATTATTTTACGCAAGACAATTCAATTAATTAATTAGATATTAAAAAATATTCTGAAACTGCACTAAATTAACAAGTATTGTAATTTAAAATATAACTACATCACCTTCGATACATCGCTGTAGATTATTCGCTATGTGTTAGCACCATCATAAATACTTACATATATTTTTTGAACAAACATCAACTGCTATCATGTATATATAACTTACATTTGCTAAATTTGTTTTTTGTTGCAATTAATAAAGTATGTTTTGGATCATAAAATATTTACTGTATGCTATCCATATGATAACATCACTACACTTACTTGATAAAATACAATTCCTTCGTAAATACTTGCATTATAATTTTAAAATATTGAATACGTGTGCATTGCGTTAAAAAAAAAAAAGATTTTTTGCAACAACATTTTGAATACTGCTAATTGATCAATATTCTACGGTCTATTTATAATTTTTCCATTTTTATCCATATTATGCGAGGTAAAAGCTTAGGATTTTTACCAAAGCCAGTAAGTATTTTAATGGGCAACTCATTGATTACGGTTATGAATAAAAGATGTTTTAAGGATGCTTTATAATATGTTTTTTATAATTTGAAAACAATAATGGCAAATAATTCTTAATTTTTCAGATTTAGGGAGGTACATAAGGGCTCCGATGCAAGCAGCGGGTTTTGACTTATTAAATAAACTTCCTATAACGTTTGAATTACTCTTACTGAGGCGCCCTTAAAATTAGAACTATAATACACCTTTACAGTAAGTGTAATAGATAGAATTATGTTGATAACGATTTTTTTTATTAAAATGATATGGTATCCGATTGGGAGATCTTAGCTCATCACTGTTCAAATATAGTTTGCTAGATTTCAGAACACTATTAGTTTGCACAAGCGTCTCTTTTTTTGCACTATCTGCATTAATTGGTTGCTCTGCTTCATTTCTGTAATAGGTTGTTATTGTCGAATGTCCTAAAAATTTTTAATTTTACTCAATTTTCTTAAAGTTTCGAAAAACTTTTTAAAATGATCGTTACATAGTACATTAATTTACATTTAAAGTAATTAAACAAATCTAAAAAAAAAAGTAAATTAATATTTCAATTAGGAGTTGGATTCAAACTGCAATATAGAAGGAAGTGATAGATAGATAACTCACAGAGGTAGCTCTTGTTTAACTTGATACGGTAAACGGATCGTATAAACGAGGTCAATTCCTGTAAGAATTGTTATTGTCGCATGTATTTTATTTCGGAATCGAGTAAAATATTTTGTTTATACTCATAATTAGTGAATAACTGATATATCAATAAACATTATGAGCGTGCGACTGTATTTGGTTATATGGTTGTCGCTAGTTGAGTTGTATCATATTATTATTTCGTACTGAGCTACAGCGTACAATTCTGCCGTTATCTTTTCATAACCCTTGTCACTAACGGTTCGTTTTATTGTTCTGTATCTGTCTATTTAATAAATTAGTTGTGTCGAAAAAATAAGAAATTCCAAGTGGATGTAACGAGTCGGCTTGGGTTGCATCCAGTCGTTTTCGGCTATTTTCGACGGTATTAGGGGGCTTTTGTGATGATTCGTCTGTAATCTAGATTATTCGTCTGTTTTCGGCCAAGTTCGGTAATATAGTGTCTTTTAGGTGACTTCGGCCATTTTCGACTATGAAAATAAGCATCGGGATCGAAATTCCTAAGTTTTTTTTTGAAGGGGGGGTTGACGAATCCTGAAAATTTCCCACGATTTTGAGGAGGGGTCGACAAATCCTGAAAAAAAATTTCGCTCGGGGCGGAAGGGAAGCGAACGAAAAATTTTTAAAATGATTTCTACGTAAAATTACGGAGAACCCGATAAAATTTTTGAGGGGGGGCCTGAGGGGTGGCGGTAAAGGGGGTTAGGGGAGGAGCACAGATAAATAACGATCACTTAAAATACGTAAAAATATAACTTATTTACCCGTGATTTGTATACAGACTAGTGGGGCTTCGACCCCCTGCGCGCTCCGACCCCCTGATAACTAATGATAAATCCAAGCATAAATGTTAATGCGTTTTTCGTTCAGATTCATTATCATTTTAATTATTATAAATAATTTGATTATTTTGTTTTATAATTTACTTATCAAACCAATCTTACTTCTCTCTTTCAAGATATAAATATTTCTCTGTTTTTTGAAAAGGTTATGTTGTCTGTTTTGGAAACAAATTTTACTAAAGTGAATAGAATCTGGTAACTTTTTTTTGTATTAAAGCAGATTAGCGGTATTGATAAAAAAAGTTAATTAAGATGGATTCATTTTTATTGTTAAAACAGACTTATATATTTAAATTAAAAATTTATTTATGAAATAGTGTCAGAGTAGGTGGTTTCGAGATGACGGTAAGCAGTCGTGAAAGAGAGAAGTCCAGTACGATTTAGTCAAACTTTGTATCATACAGGCATTAATACAGTAGGGACACAGGCCTGTATATATATGTATATCCAAAATAAAAGGCCAGTGTCCATGAACGCTGCCGGAAAGGAAGTGAGAGAGCAGGCGCCGTCAGCTGATGACGTAGACCCTCGCCCGCGCCGGCAGTTGTGCCCGTCGTCTACATAGGGCGGCGCATGTGTTATCATGGCTGTAACTTTAATGGCTCGAAGCTTTCTTGCTTGACAAAATGCATTAGGCCTAATTCAAATCTATATTGACCATTATCATTGAAACCAATTTGATACAACTGAATCTCTATCTACATAGAAGTTGTCGATTTAATCGATTCAATACGATTAAAATCCATTGAATTCCTATTGACGTCAATCGATTCCAATCAAATATTTATGAACAGGTATGTACTTAATTTTTTTTAATCAACGTAATAAAATTCAAATATAAAAAAAAAAGTTTTACTGTTTAATTGTACAAAATGATAAATATAAAAATTAAAATAATACGAATGAGGATAATACGATTCGCACGCCAACCCCCTGAAAACTTGTATTGTTTTAAACTGTATATTGATTTGAAGATCTATTCTGACTTCTATTAATTGAGTCGATGTAATTGACGACTTATTTGAGTTGTTTTATTCAATCACATCGTCATTTGTGATATAAATATCAACACTTATCTTTGACGATATTTATTATTTAGATGTATACTCATTGATTTGAGTGATCAGAAATTTTTTTACAATGGAATGACAGTCACAGTTGCCTAGCTTTCTTAGACATCGTATGATTTATATACTACTTAATGACTGTCACAGGAGCGTAGCTGTCATGTATGGTATAGGATTCAAAAAGAACTGAAAATATATGTACAAATTATGTGTACGGCGGACTCAAGGCACATTTCATAAAAAATATTATACTATATACTTGTGACTTTATTGACACTTTTTTACACTTTTTTCTGTTTGCTTTTGAAAAAAAATGTATTTATATAAACTGGGACCAATCACACGAATATATTCATTTTTACCCTTCGATGCTAGATAACATATCAAAACAACAAAATTAGTTTAATGTATCTCAAGGAATCATGTATTTTCATTACCAAAGGAATCATCGTTTATTATTCAACACTTTGAAATTTGCTACATGTTTATTTGTGTATATTTTTTGGTTAAAACACGTTTTTTTTTTACTGATATTTATATGAAGATTTATATATATCTTCCTATAATTTTTTGAGCATTGATTAGAGTCGTAAATTTTTAAAATGTCTAAGAGGAGAAGTGAAAGTAATTGTGATGCTAAAGTGCGAAAAAAAAAAGAAAATATTTTACAACCACAGAGTTTTTAATTCAAAATTTGAAATCGGCGATAAATCTGCGTATATATAAAACTTTTTTATTGCACATCTTTATTTTTTTTGTATATTTTACTTAATTTTTAGAGCTTTAGTAGTTTACATTAAAGAAATTTTAGATGTCCAAAATTTACGAATAAAGAGAAGAACATTGATTTTAAAATTAAAATAGTTATGCTCAACAATAACGGTGGTGATAAAATACAGTGTGGTATTTATAATGAAAATATAGGTGTTTTTTCATCAAAATTCAAGCTAAATGAGGTATGTGGGACGTTCTTTTACAAACCGAACACCTTTCTGACCAGACACATTTTTGATTTTGCTGAAACTTTTTTTACATGTTCTATATTAAAAAAAAAGAGACAAGTATTTTTTTTTTTTTTTTTTTTTCACAATATTTTGGACGCTAGAAAGGATTGAAATTCCGCGATTTCGGTGATTTTGGGCTGTAGGAGGGATTTTCAAATTATCATTACTCCGGTACTATTTAAGCTACAAACTGTAATTTTTTTTTATTTTAAAGGTAAAAGAATTAATTTAAAGAAAAAAATACTTTTAAGAAAAATTATTGACAGATTGAGATTGTTATTAACAATTAAAATGTTTTAATTGATTTCTAACTATTGCCCCCACCTCGTAGCGAGTTTTTAGTAATACTATCGTATTCTACGTCAAATTTCATATCAAAAACCACTTTTTTTTCGATGAAGAATTAATTATTACTATCGGAAATAAACTGATTTATGTAGTGCGGCACGTCTTATAGGCACGCGGATTCTATCGCACGCCTTTTTTGCCCCTTATCTTCTCTTTCTGTTTTATAAATTATGATTTGACATCTTTAGTTAAACAATATTTCCAAGCACAATTAACCTCATGCGTAATGAAATAAAAAAAATTAGTATATAAAAAATATCATTGTAGCAAATAAATAGTGTTATTTATTATGATTTTAATACATTATTATTAGTAAATAAGTACTTCGTTCTAAGTGACATTGTACAATATTTACATTTACTCTTATACTATACGCGTATAGTGTTATTTTATTTAAAAATTTCCACAATAGTTTTCTTTTCATACAATGAGAATTGCTTTGCTTCCAATTCTTAAAGAGAGATTGGAACTATACAATGATACTTTAACGTGCCTTTTATCGT
>JAPYYV010013096.1:0-14899 GCA_030522625.1 Copidosoma aretas
ATATGTATATGTTCATCAGGACTTACTCTACAAAGTTATTGCTAAATAGTATGCAACAACATCCAATTACCTAGTTAAAAAAGCATCTGAAAAAACGTTTATTTCGCGTTCGGGGACGCCTGACGAGCGAGCGGCGGGGAAGGTCGATATGGTAGGGGAACTGTAGAGGTAACCGTGCCGTTTCTGCAATGTTATACCTTACTAAAACAGTAATTTTTTTTTCTCAGTATAGTCGTAGCTTTTTCGTATTACCTGAGGTTATATTGCAGACACAACTTGAACCCGATTGCGTATATCGAAGTGGTATTATGGGTTATGATATAACCCCTGGGGTCAGATCACGTGCTTCGATATACGTGAGAGCTTTCGAGATTTACCGTCACATGTACAAAAAAATATGACGAAAGTGTAACTAACTCAGCCCCACTGTGCTTCGCGCAGGTTGGATAACCATCAATCTCGATAGCTATTTCGAGTATCGAAGCACGTGATCTGACCCCAGGGGTTCAATCGAGTCTTTTGATAACGCAGTCAAAGTTTTAACGATAACTTTTTCTGCAGTGTATTTATGCAATTTACATATGAATAGTACATCAATATACGAATGTGTAATAGAACGCATTCAATACGTATAATAAGGGTTATTGTACCCTGGAAGTCCATACCGAGGTCCAAACGAAATATTGCAACTTAGATTAACCATATCTTTAAAAGACGATTTTTTAGGACTTAGCACCCATGGAGACTTTTATTCTACACGTTGAGAACTACCAGAATCCATAGTTTCAAAGAGTTTGACAGAGGACCACTTTCCGTAAGGATATGGCGGGGTCCTTTGAATAGATAGGCCGCGCGCGCATAACTTACACCACGTAACCACTAGAGCGCGAAGGCAGGAGAAACAAGCAACCCAAAAGAGAAAGTATAGAGCGTGGGTATAAAGACGAGCCGCGGCGCCGAACGAATCAGTCTACCTTCGGGAGCTCACACCTGATTATTGCGGAGATTTGAGTATACCCGCTGAAGCTCGCACCCGCTTGTCGCAGAGATATCGAGTCTTCTATTCGTCGTGACGAGTATCCGTGCACTACGAGATTTCTATTGTCTTTGCGACCTGGCACCCGGGAATTATCCGGAGTTCATCCAGTGCGACGCAAAGCAGTCTACCGTCAAGTCCAGTGCGAGAGAGAGAGAGAGAGAGAGAGAAGAGGTGTTCTTCCTGACTGAGACAAGAGTAACCGAGACGAAAGTGAGCCCAGTGGATCTCCGAGAAGAAACGTGAGCATATTCGTTAACCGGTACTACCTGGAAACTTCGGCTTCTGTGCCCCCCAGGTATCCTTAACCCTCTGGCGGAACAGAGATTACGTGTTTTAGGCGAAGGACTCTAGGAGATTTCCGAATATTCTGGACACCCTAGAGACCCTAGACACCACCTGTTCTTAAGGAGCGTTCGCACGTAGATATCTAACCTACATATGTTTATCACGCGATTTTTGATCAATCGGAAAAATCCAAAATTTCGGATAGATAAAAAGGGATCATAAATACTCGTTGGTCGGTAAAGTAGAAAATTACTCGTTGGAGTCGATTAGGTAGAATAACTGTTGGTAGATTAGAGGAGTTTGACGATCGGTAAATAAGAAAGTGAGGATATCGGATGATACGTGATTTATTGCAGAATCTTGCAAAGCAGATACACATAAATTTTCTCTTTATACTTGGTTTCTTATTGAACTATATAAAATTATTGTTCTATTAAGACGCATATGCAATATTCAAGTTTTTACAAGATAAGTTGATAAAATAAAAATAAAGGTTGATTTATTTCTATTATAAAAAAGTCATTAAACGCTCATTTAGAAAAAACCTTACCATTTTCAGATAACACGCAGGTCTGTTTTATTCGTTATTTTATATTATTATTTCTATTATAATTGAATTAAGGAAGAGAAGAATTATTATTGCACTTGGGCATGTAAGTGAGAGGAAGAGTGATATTTTAGTGACCGCGAAAATAAACAAAGAGATCTTTCACTATAGATTACAGTCATATGTATGTAATAAGTGAAAGATCTGACAAGCGTATGATAAATGAAGATATAATAAATCGGTATTAATAAGGTGACATCAATATATTTCTTTTGTGCTGGGGCACGAACCCTCCCTCCAACATACAGTCGAATCCTATAGCTGTGTGTTGGGTCTTGATTTGGGGTATTTCGCGGTAAATCTTTCCTTTTGTTTGTCACCACCCATCCACGAAGAAACCATGCAAAAAAGGACGCTGCAATACATGTACATGATAAAAAAATACTTGATATTCCCAAAAAAATATTTTTTCTTAGAGTATCAAATATTTTGAAGTATCAACAAAATAATCGATACTTCTTTAAAAGTATCGATTACTTTTTGAATATCCGGAGCCGAATCGCGTAACTTTGCTTGCTCATACTTACAAATCTGGGCCAACAAAAGGTTGTCTTACATGCATTTTAAGGGGGCTTTCCTGTGGCAAGGCCCTACCTAAATCGATCTTTAGGCGCTTATCACGGAGTCACGTTTAACTCATCAGTTATCAAAAAATAATCGACGAATCGGGTCCAAATATTTTTCTGACATTCCTAAGAGTCTACTTGTCTATTGTATTTGTCAAAAGTTTAAAAGTTTGATGGCTTCACTGAAAAAATTATAACTTTAAAACCCAAACGTAAATTGATAAAAGTATGTTGTAAATTAACAAAGACCGAAAATTTTATAATACGATATTACTCACTATCCTTCAAGAATATGTGTACGAAATTTCAGATCAAAATATTGAAAAAAAAAAATTTTGGAAGTAATTTAGTAAATAAGCATTGTGCCGCGCTATACTGCCCTACATATTGTGGTTGGTTTTATTTTCACATTATCGCTTACAACTCGAAATAAAGGTCCATTACCTTGGGACCCCGAAGTACCAATCTGTTCAGAAGTTCCCAAGCTTAAATCTCATACACAGCTTCTTACGGAGAAAACGCTTAAACTGCTTATTTTTAACGGAAAACATAAGATAATGATGCTCCCCGTGCTATATCCCGAAAACAAATTTTTTTCTTACATTGTTTATTAAAGACCAGCAGTTTGAGCGTTTTCTTCGTAACAAGCTAAACATGGGATTAAAGTTTATGAACTACTGAACGGATTAGCTACTTCGGGGCCCCAAGGTAATGGACCTTTTTTTAGTGGGTTTCGCCCCCTGCGCGCCAACTCCCATATTTCAATAATTGTATTCTTATGTCTGAATAATAAATACAAAAGTTTATTTTTTAATACACATATATGCGTACAAACATAGACCACCAAAGTGATCTTATAAAAATTCGCTAATCATTCGAACGAACATAGTCAATATATGAAATTAGTTTACTGATTTATCAAATAATTGTTAATAATTTATTACTGATAATGTCTCTACTCGGTATTTGAGATTCATATTGATACATACGTATATGTATACAATATATATGCAATCATTATTATTACAGAAACAGTTATAAGCCTTTTTTTGTTATTTTTGATAATTTTAGAATCAATCATGGACATAAGTTTATAATATGATTTTATTTTCAAATTCTTTCTTAACATTTTTAAATGTAAATTTTTTATTTTTTTATTTTTTTATTTCTGATATAGATTTTTATATACTTCTAAATTTCCTTCTTTTGTTTTATAACTATAAAAAATTTTTATTCGCGTATATTAGTACTAATATTATTTACATAGAGTAACTTATGTAATTGATTAAACATAAAACCACATGTTAGAATTTCTTTCTTCCTTTACATAATATTATAATTTATAACGCATAACATTTTTTTGAACTTTCAATCTTCACTGTTGTGCGTGATTTACCTACATAAATATTTCATATTTTCACATGAATCATCTTCCGCCTGCAGATCTCTCCATTATCTTTTGATCCTATATTTCTGACTGATATTATTTCATTTGTTGTTTTTTTTTCTCTTTACATAGCAATGTGAGCTTTATATTTTTTTTTTTTTATTGCAGATCCTTCAGTCCATTACTAACAAACATCTAATCTCACATGCATCATTTTCTTTTTGCTTCATTTTTCTCTCTCTGCATTTTTCTTTTCTTTTCTACATTTTACGGATGATAGAGTTGTCAATTACCATATAGTTTTTCTGCACTTTCTGATTGACAAAATTCTTCCATTCCTTTGCAAAATTATCTTTGATTTTATTAAGTTTATTTTCCTTCGTATCTCTTTTTATAAATACTATCGTTATATAATCCTCTACTTTCTTATATACTATAAATTCTTCCCCCATTATGTATTATTTTTATTTGTTAAGTCTGTTAATTTTTCGATTAGTCATTAATAAGGCCACCTGCTCTTGTCCATTTTTGTTATGTGCAAAAAGTAAATTTATTCCCTTTTTCTTATGCCTATTTCTAGGCTAACCTTTCCCACCTCCATTTATCATATATATTCTGGTAAATTTGGATTTAAACCCATAAATATTTGTTAATCTAAATCTATTTTTTTCCCTTTTTCTTTCCTTTTTCATTCCTAAATCCATGCTTACCTTGCCCGCCTCCAGCATCCGTATGTGAGCGCGTTCAGCGAGATCGGGCTACCACGCGCGTGCGGCGCATTTTTCGCTCAAGCACACTGTGTTTAACTTGCTCGTGAGGACTGGAAAAAATAAAAAAAAATAATAATAATAATAGAAATCGATAGATTTCGACCTGCTTTTTATGATGGTGAAATTATTTTTTGCTCAAAAACCATTTTCTGTTTTGAAATATGTCTTTACATTTTTTGTCGTTTCTCTGAAATTCGCCACAGTTTAAAAAAATAATATTAAAATGAATCGAAAAAGCAACACTTGGATCACACGTACACCAATTTTTACAGTGGGAGAGGAAGAAATGCGTAAATAACAAGCAAATAAAGACGTTAACATTGGGTCAGCCACGCTTGACAGAAAACTATATAGTTATAGTACAAACTGTAGACTCACTGATAAATACTTGACATTCATCAAAACATAGTTTACGTTCCTCTAAACAGAGAGGAACTTCTAGATTGTGTGCAAGAGTATGTAAAATCATTAAATTTTAAGGCTAAGTTTACCAATGGAAGACCTGGATGACACTGGACACAAGGTTTTTTCAAACGTTTCTCCGAACTCATAATAAAGATGGCACAAAATTTAATCAAGGCACGGGCAGAGGTAACTAAAGAGCATTTAAAAGAATGGTTTTCAGGAGTCCAGTCGCTTTTGAAGAGTAAAAACTTGCTCACCTCAAAACCTTCTCAAGTCTTTAATTGTGATGAGACAAGTATAGAGTTGTGTCTAAAAGCCAATAAAGTCATTACCACATATGAACAAAAAAAGTGTATAAGCAAGATGATGGTGACGAGAAAATAAATCTTTACTAACACGTTTATGTACAACGCTAAGAGCACTAGTGCCCCTTCTATGGTAATGTACAAATATAGAGGTACTATTCTAAAGAAAGTCTTACCAAATTGTCCACGTG
The DNA here is from genome assembly GCA_030522625.1 of Copidosoma aretas. NCBI lineage: Eukaryota > Metazoa > Arthropoda > Insecta > Hymenoptera > Encyrtidae > Copidosoma > Copidosoma aretas. The sequence goes on from JAPYYV010013096.1 coordinate 5,556, forward strand.
ATTGGGGCTTGGGAAACTCTGAATGTGGTTGGCAGACCACTAAGACTTTTTGTGAATACATAACAAATGTATTTTATCCTTGGGCAATTGCAAATAAGCTAGAGTTTCCTATAGTGATTTACTTGGATGGTCATTCATCCCATGCTTCTCTACCACTGATAAGATTCTGTAAAGATCACAATATTAAAATTGTTAAGTTGTTTCCTCACTCAACCCACATATCTTAACCGTTAGATGTGTCTTTTTTTGCACCTTTCAAAGCAAGCTGGTCAAAAAATGTCAACAAGTGGAAAACATATAATATAAGTCGTCTGAGAAAAGAACATTGCCCGAATGTTATCAAAGTGACACTTAAGAATATGAGAGATGAAGCTTTAATTGTTCGAAGTGGCTTCAAATGCACTGGATTATGGCCTTTTAACAAAAATGCTATAGATTATGATATATTCAGTAAAAAAAAAAGAAAAAGAAAGCTACAACAACACAAGAAATAGCTCTTTATCAGGCAGGTAGTGGCTTTTTAAAAGAATTTGAAAAGTCTCTTGATCAACAATTACAAAACGATTTGAAAGTATCTGAGTCAAGTGGAATATGGAATAGTGATAAGAAATTGAAAGGTTTGTTTGAGTATTGGATACGACCAAAGGAAATGTGAATGTTCATTCGAAGAGCATAGAGAAAGATGTTGAAGAATTCCGAGTCAGCTGAAACGCATTTAGAAGAAACTCTTGGTACCTCATTCACATCATAAGATAGTAGAAAAACCGTGGTTACATTAATTTTATTTTTACATTTTTTACATTTATATATTTTTCTGGCGAAAGAATCATTTATTGTACTTTAACCGTATTTATACTTTTTAACAAATATTAATTTATATTGTATCAAATTTTTTTCCATAAATTAGATTAGAACAGTTTGATTTTCATAATACACTTTGATGAACTTTTTATGCGACAAAATTTTCAGCTAGAATATGATTTTTTTGACTTAATTGTTTTTGAAGAACTAGAACAGTTTTCAAAATATAATTATGTTTCATTCATTTGCAAGAATGAGAGTTTGAGATGCTTTTTCAGGCAATTTTTTAAATAATGAATCTTCGAGCATAGAGGTAGTTCTCATCGACCAAGAAATTTTACTTGCACCAGTGACAAAGATCACACATTGTTTGTTCTATAATTAATTATAATAAGACAATTCAGGATAAGATTAAAGATTCAGCGACGGCACAAATACTTGTGATTTATGATGATACAGTAAATAATTTGGAGTCTAGTGGCAGTTTTACCTTATCAAATGATGTTGAAATAGAGAATGTTGATTCTTTTGAAGAACAAAATATCAATGTGTATAAATCGAGTGGCTTGACCAATATTTCAAATGAAATCAATGAAGAATCAACTTTAAAATGTACCAAAAGTGAATATATTTATTAAATTAGTTGTTCGGGAAAAATGATGAATTCCAAGTGGATGTAAGGGATCGGCTTCGGCTGCATCCGGTTGTTTTCGGCAATATTTGACGATGTGAGAGGGCTTTTGGGAGGTGATTCGTCTGTAATCGGAATTATTCGTCTGTTTTCGGCCGAGTTCGGTGATATAGTGTTTTTCGTGTGACTTCGGCCATCTTGGTCTATGAAAATAAGTATCGGGTCAAAATTTCTAAGTTTTTTAGGGGGGGGGGGGGTCGACAAATCCTGAAAATTTTCTAAGTTCTTTAGGGGTGAAGGGGGTCAGAGGGGGGTGAGGGGGGCACAAACAAATGACAATAACTCAAAAAACGTAAAAATATAACGAATTCACCCGTGATTTGAGGGGGCTGAGGGTGGGGGGGGGTTAGGGGGCGGAAGATTTTTAGTCCTCATCTCTATATATATATAGTAAGATATTTCAGGCGTCTTTTAAACTAAAATTGTCTGTCATAATTATTGTATGGAAACAGACAAAGTTACACAATACGCCTCTGGATAGTATCGCCGACCGCTATAAGCAGAGTTGTAAAGATACCATGAGTATCAACTAACGCGCATTATAAACCACGTCAACGAGCTGTTTGCGCCTTTTCCCGATTAAAACGAAATACAGTCAGTTATGCCAATCAGTAGCCTCTTCCAGTAATTTTAAGAAACTATATCCCAAGCAATTATTATCCAGTTACCAAATTCACTCACAGAATGACCGCAGCGCCCTATGTTCGTGGTCAAAGCTGGCGTGTTGAAGGTACGCGAGGGTATCTTTTAACACACGCATGAGAGAAAAACAAGTTTTTATGAAAAAGGATCATGCTGTTTATGAAAATGATCTAAAAATAACTAAATTAGTGGATTCTCAACGTTATCATACTATTTTAAGCAGTGGGTATGCATCGAATAGCATATAAAAACTATGTATTTCTTCCCAATTCAGAGGTTATGACAGAGTAAAACCTTTTGAACTCGCTACCACACTAGTACGTCTGCTACGTATACACGGTTTCACATCTGTGTGACACGTACAGAGCAGACAAAGTTACTGTTTCAGCGTTTAGATTCTCTTTGAATTAATGATTACTGACTATGTCTGAACATTACTCCGATTTGTATGTTAAGCTGGTTTTCCTTGTATGATTGGGAATGAATTTCTTCTTAATGTATCTCCGATTCATCAAGATAATTCATAAAAACAAGTTCTTACACTCGATTTGGTGCACTGGCGTACTGTTAGATCGCACATTTTCGCCACCATGGACGCTGGCGAAGACTCTCGTATACCCTCAAACTTTATTCTAGGAGAGAATACGCTCGCTTGATTCACCATTGATCATCAATTAAAAAAATTATTCAGTAACCAAATACACTCGTTTGGTTCAACTATTGTTTGTTACTTAAATATATTATAAACCAAATAATTAATCCCTAGTAATCCAATGCGCTCGCACGACTTTACTTTTGTTGACTTATTGAAAAAACTTAATTCCAAGCAATAAATACCCAGTAACCCAAGACGCTCACTAGGCTTAACTATTGTTTATTTATTGAATAAATTATATGCAGACGATGCTTCCTAAGCTAATATACTTAAAAGACTTCTAGAATATTAATACAGTGGAACAGTGTACTGCGCAGGCAGCTCCAGATAATTAATTCAATAGTTTATATGCTTAAAAAATTAACAATTTAGAATACCATTATTACTATATGCAACATTCAGAATAACAGTACGATCGAGCCAGCACATTGAGTTACCTCACTAAGCTATCTTGAACTATCATCAATGGATTAATTAAACGATTGAGCTATAAGCCCACTGGCGTACTAATGTTAGCTTACCAAGCATCATCTGCATGTAATTTAATTAATCAATAATAGTTAAGCCAAGCGAGGGTATTGGGTTCCTGAGTCTTGAGTTACCGGGTATTGATTGCTTGGACTTCAGTTTTTAATGAGTAAACAAAAATAATGTCGAGCGAGCGTAATGGGTTACTAGGGATTAATGTTTTGAGATATAATTTATTTAAGTAGTGAGCAATAGTTAAGTTAAGCGAGCGTATTGGGTTACTGGGGATTATTCGCTTGAGATATAGTTACTTAAAGTTACTGGAGGACCCTTTTGATTGGAAAAACTGACTGTATTAAATCGGGAAGCAGAACAAACAGCGCAATAAAGCGGTATAAAACGCGCTGTTTTTGATACTTTCAGTATCTTTACAACTCGGTCACTAAGCTTTATACACTAAAAAAAGGACACGACATCGGTTGTGCGTAGTGTAGTGGCAGCGCCAGCCAATATTAGCGGCAGCAAAGCTCGGGGCTTTTGCACGCGGGTCGAACCTATTGGGCGCGTACGTTGTCTATACTGTATATAACCTACATAGTACGGGGTACGGTCAACGAACGTGCATACAGAAAGAAAAAAAACTGCTGTCACAGCTGATGGGACACCGCTTAAGAGGGTTTTTGTGATAAATCGTTTTCTTCAGAAATTCTTCTAAAAATTATATCTCACTTATTTTATCACTGCACATAACATGTCCAAATTTCAAAGAAGTCTAGCTTCATAGTTTTTGAGAAATTAAATCGCAAATATTTACGATTATACACAGGCTCTTATGGAGAGGTCGTTGCCAACTCGTTTCCAAAGACACATTTTTACTTTTAACTCGGTTAATTTATTTTGTAATTTCATCAAAAATGAATATAATAAAGTTCACCCAAATTAAAACTACAATTTTAAATTCCAGGAAGCCTAGCTTTACCGTTTCAAAGATTCATCGACTGAAAGTTACTGCATAATATTATTTGTACATCTATATAGTGAGAAGGGTCCGAACGTAAGTCGATATTATCCAAAAGTTTTTGCAGGCGTAATAATTTTGTCCGTTATTTTTAATGTGTGTCCATCAGACTAAGTACTTATTTGCGTGTTTTTTATAAGAATACTTGTATTGAAAAAAATTAGACTGAAAACGAATTTTTCATTTTAACTGTACCACGACAACCCCCTTAATTTGTGTGGCGCGCCATGAAATGTCCACATAGCTGAAACAGCTGTAGCACCACGCAGTTTCTGCATTTTGACGTCTTGATGATAAAAATATTAATTTAAAAAGTATTATTGGACTATATAACTGAATAATTTAAAGGTAAAATAATAACTGCAATTTCGTACGATTCTCCCTGATTTTATAAGAATACGTCAAGAAAAAAATGAAACAATCGTGGAGGTTATCCGTTGAGTTAGTATTACTTCACTACGTTTTGATAATCGCTGCGTCAACACGCAGTTTCTGCGTGGTGCAGTAGCTGTCATAGCTGTATGACTACTGCATGATGCGACTTGCAACTTTAGTGGAGTTCTACCTAACCGGGTAGAATTAGGAAATCCATCACATATAATTGCAAACTCCAACTTTAAATTTTTTCTTGTTAGATATTAACAATAAAAATTACATACTAAGTTTGAACGCCGATCCGAGCACGACAGGATGTTTACAAAAAATTGCAAAAAACGTCAAAATCGGTTTTTTTCAGTTTTCGGAAGAACGAAGCATTTGGAAAAAAAAAGTAATCTAGAGTAAAAAATTTGCATTTAAAAGACAAATTGAATAAGTTTTTGTGAGCCCCAATCAATTCATTAGTTTTTTAGTAAATTGCAAAATACCGTTTTTTTTAGCATTTTTTTTTAAACTCCCTAACTTCCGTTTATTCAAATATTAAAACTTGAAACATTGACAAAATATGTGTTTTATAAGCTTTAATATGCATACCAAATTTGAGCAAGATCAATGTTATACATTTTAGAAACTTTGAAAAACTGAAAAAAGGTCCTTCATAAAAGTGGCCATAAAAAAGTTTTAGACCAATTTTTCAAACGTGCTTTTGTTAATCAAGAGTTTCTCTACAACATCTTGCAATGCCGTACCAATACACCCAAAGAAAGAGTGGAAAAAAATTGATTTCAAAAAAAGGAGCTTCTGCGCGGGCGGTGGAGGGGCGCCAAGCTCGAAATGCTGCTATGTGGGAAATTCCGGAAATTTTTGACTGAAAATTATTTTCGAATTGTTTAAGTTTTAAAACGGAAATGGCAATATAACAAGTACTGAATAATAATATAATATATTTACACACAATTGTGCATATGTGTCAAATGCATACAAATGACAGCGTTAATAAGATATTATTTTAGAAAACCGGTTTATTACACAAAATTAATTCGATCAAGAGAGATACAATAAATTATAAATACAACATGCTCCTAAATTGACAAAAAAATGTCGTGGAGGGTTATGTGAGCTTTTTTTTTTAGTGGTTTTGGGTGTAATAGTAACGTCGTCATCATTAACTGCTGCATCGTCAAAATTTTATGTATTCCTTCTTCTTCTTTATCTATAATTTCTTCGTCCGCATCCCTGTCGTGTGTGTCCCCTGTATCTCGTACCTCTTGCATACAGAGCTCGTCTAAAAAACGCTGGTTCTGAAAAAGTAATGATTGAATATGCGATGGATGAACATTGTAAGAAATTAACGCTGTTATTTGCATGCATGTAACACATGTACACAATTATATGAAGGTATATTTTATTTTCATTAAGCACTTGAATCATTGCCATTTTCGTTTTAAAAAGTATAGAAATTGAAAAAAAATTTTAGCCTAAAATCTGCGGAATTTTCCCTATGGCCGCATTTCGAGCTTGGCGACCCCTCACCACTGGACCGCAAAAGCATCTTTTTTTACAATCAATTTTTTTCGCACATTCGATGGTTGTGATGGTACGGCATTGCCGGATGTTGTAGAGCAACTCTTAATTAACAAAAGCACATTTAAAAAATTGGTCTAGGTGTCCCATAACTTTTTTATGGCCACTTTTTGGAAGGACATTTTTTTAGTTTTTTCAATGTTTTAAAAAAAGTATAAGATCGATCTTGCTTAAATTTTGTATGCATAATAAGGCTTATAAAACACGTATTTTGTTAAAGTGTCAAATTTTACTATTTGATAGAACGGAAGTTATAGAGTCAAATAAGTGATGATAAAACACGGTATTTAGCAATTTACTAAAAAACTAATGAACTAATCGTGGCTTACTTCTTATCATTTTTTACTTTGGATTACTTTCTTTTTAAATGCTTTGTTTGTCCAAAAATCGCAAAAAAACCGGTTTTGAATTTTTGCAATTTTTTTTTACCATCCTGCGGTGCCGGATCGGCGTTCAAGTTGGAGTTCGCAATCACATGTTATTTTAGGCGATGAATCAGCTAATTATACCTGACTAATCAGCTGCGGCAGGGCTTCTTTTCTTTCTGTGCACTATAAGTACGACGCAGAGTGGGCCTTTTTTCTTTTTTTCTTTGTTCAAAATCAAATTCCTCAAGAACAGATCAAGATAGACTGTTGATTTTTTTTAAATCGTACAGGTTAGATGATGCCGAATGCGGTAAAAGTGTTTATAAAAGTAATGTATTACTTTCTAATAACAAAAAATCGATGAAAACCTGAATTTTTTCGCAAAATTGTAAAAATATTTCTTATTCAACTAAACACATACTTCTAATAACAGAATACTAAGAAGCATTATAATGTTAAGTGTATCTATACTATTCATATTACAGCACTCTTAGTTGCTCAACATGACCTCATTATTCGAAAATTGTTGCAAAAATCGATCTTTTTCGTTCAAAAGTGGTTTATCTTGAACATACAAACAGATGAAAACATGGCTGCAAATTGTGTTACTGTAACAGCTGAGAGTGCTTTAATATTAATACTATAGGCAATGACACAGTATTACTAATCAGGGCGCCAGAGCATTGAAGGGTTGTGGTCCTTCATAACAATACGATATTGAGCTTAAAATTCCATAAAGGACTCGTAGAATATCGGCCTAAACTTTCTTCTTCGACGGAGATACGCACTATTGATTTTTATTGCAAACTTGTAAATCGGCTTTATTTCAGTTCTTATTAAATATTTTGGTAGGTATTGGTTTTAGAGAAACATATAAAATACAAAAGCTGTTCATTTGACAATTTTGCATAAGGATTAGATGTTTACAAACATTAAAAAAAAATTTCCAATGTTTAAACAAGCCAAAAGGCCGAAAAACGCAAAAACATTAAAATGAATAAAAATACATGTTGCAATATTCAAAATTAAATAAAAATCGGATATGTTATAGACATTAGTATGCTTTTCATTGCACGCCAAGTCCGATTGCGAAATGCTAAAATGGTGGCCTATTGTAAATCTAGCATTTCTCATGAAAAAATCTATTTGGTCCGTCAGATAGATCAACAAAAAATGACGGACACGTATTTCTTCTTTATTCTCTTAAACAAAAAATGACGGAGATAAGCACATTAAAGATCAGGAGTGGGAGGTGATGACGTCAGAAAGACAGAATCGTGCATGGATTTGATGCTGTCTTATATTTTTTGATAATGTATCCGGCGGACCAAATAGATTTTTTCATATAAAATGCTAATTGTTAATTCAAAATTTCGATTGTGTATAAAATTCATTACGGGCATGGAATCGACATTTAAGTTTTTGGAATCACTGATAAATAACAATCTTTGTCACCTCAAAAATTCTATTATTAAATAAACAAATTAAAAGTTTTAACAACAAACCGTAAATTATAGGCCGTATTTTCTCCAATGTTGAACTGAGACGTGAATAACTTAGTGCAAATGATTGCGTGAATTTTTTCATGAATTTACAAAAAAAAAGTTGCTGTAGGACCAATAGAAACCAAGACATGATATTTTTACGTATTTGTGCAATAACAATACAAATAACATATTAAGGTTAAACACCGATTCAAGCACCGCATGATGGTTGAAAAAAAATTTTTAAATCGTCAAAATCAGTTTTTTGCAATTTACGGAAAAACTATGAATTTTAGGAAAAACTAAAATATAATAGAGAAAGTGCAATAAAAAGACGAATCAAATGAGTTTTTGTGAGCTTCGATCGGTCCAGTAGTTTTTTTTTGTAAATTGAAAAAAACCGATTTTTTGGCCATTTTTACAAAATTCCATTACTTCCGTTCTATTAAACATTGCAACCTAAAACTTGGTCAAAATATGTGCTTTATAAGATTTAATAAGCACACCAAATTTCAGCAGGATCTATGTTATACTATTTGAAAAACTTTGAAAAAACTGAATAAAGATCTTTGGGAAAAATGGCCATAAAAAAGTTTTGGGCCGTCTTTGAACAATTATTTAACAGCGCTTTTGTTCTTCGAGAGTTGCTTTACAACATCCTACAAAACCGTTTTATTTGACCGAGTGAGAGTATGCGAAAAACTGATTGCAAAAAATCGCACTCTTGCGCTCTGGCCGCACAGTGGGACAGAATCCCAAAAAGCTGCCCAAAAATCAAATTTGTGAGTTGTGTGTATTCGTCTATAAATGTTCAGATCTGGTTAACGGGTAGTCCTAGCATAAAATTCCGGACCGGGCAGGTATATACCTGCTCTAGGGTCGCCTCGGCATCAGTCGACATTCAGCTGTCGTTCGGTACGCACTAAACAAGTATACGCGTCAAAAAATTCTTGCCTATTTCAAAGTGCTGTGAAACGGACGAAACTATCGCAATTTGAATTATGCAAAATGGAATCACTTTCTGAAGGTATGTAGAATATATAGTCATGCACAGTTATTGCTTTTGTATGTTAAAAATATTTAAATATTGCAACAAGTAAACATAAAAAATTGAACTTTTTTTTCTAAAATCGATCTTCTAATGGAGTTTTAAAAATGTCTTCGCGAGTCTTGGCCTCGTGTCGACAAGGAACTGATAGTGTATTGGGATCCCAAAAGGTCACGTGATCTCTCCGTACAAACCTATGGCAGAGGT